>JAECUM010024042.1:0-59971 GCA_016617855.1 Megalonaias nervosa
ATATATATATATATATATATAATTTACATTATTGGCTAGTTTTTTATTCATTATATGCTATGGATAATTGTATTTTGGACTTGATATTGTCCAAAATCAAGTTCATTTCCTACATGACCTGAATCATTGATTTTAGTTTTGTAAACAATATGTTTATCTCAGTCTGAGTCTAGAGCTTTGGAAATTCTCAATGAATTGCCAGGTCTGCCTGTTGTTTATCACATTTTATATTATAATTTTAGAAACAGACCTTCTACTTATAACTTAGATTTTATCTTGTAAACATTTGGAACCTTCTAGAATGAAATTTTGCATTAGGTAATAATTTTATTTAGAATGGTAATTGTGATTTGAGGTCAAGTAGAGGACTATATAATTTTGTTTCTCTTGAAATTATTTATTTGTGCTTTAAGATCTGAGCAAAATCAGTTGTATTATTGTTGTGTCCAGTGTTTCATTTGGGTAGTAATTTATTTATTCAAATTATTTAATTCAATGATTCTTCTCTGGAAATACAAATTGCTCTAAAATAATATCCTTGGAAATAATAGACCTGGATTTATAGAGAAATTTTAAATAAAGATGTGTTCTTGGATTGTATTGCATTGTATTATTGTGATTCAACAAAAGACTGTTAGCGCATGACTATGACATAAGCCTCCACAAGCACATCAACACTTCACAGTTAGATTATTTATTTTAGAATACCCCTAAAGTTTGTTCTCAGCTTCAATCATTAGGAGTAGTGTTCAAAATTTAAGGGATATTTGGGATTTATTTCACATTGCCATAAGTTTTTTTTACACTTTAAAACTTTGTATTCTAGGGAAATAAATTATTTTAATTTAACAAAACTTGCTGGTTCTCACTCTTTTCTATTACTTATGTTAAGACCAAAGAGTTGCAAGGATATATATATATATATATATATATATATATATATATATATATATATATATATATATATATATATATATTCATTTGTTATAGATGTTTGTGTCATTTATATCTGCTGTAGGTGGTTCATATGTTTGTGTTATGAATTTGTATATTTGTGCTCTTTGTCTTCCATTACTCACATTGGATTATAACATGTAGTTTAGTAACCTGCTGGTTTTTACATCGTAGACATGGGATTCTCGTTCTAAGTAGTTTCCTTATAAATGTTATTTCCCCTGTCCATCATGCATTATGTATAAAAGTTATTTCCCCTGTCCACCATGCATTCTTTACAAAAGTTATTTCCGCCATGCATCATGTAGGCATCTCAGTAATCTTGCTTCAGTTTTAGTGGCTGTTATATCACAAAGATTTTTTTCGATACTAATTTCTATTTGATATTTAAATGTTAAGATTCTACTTTATGCTTTAGTTTGTCAAAAATCATTTGTCTATATCTAATTACATATATATCTTCATTTGTTTCCCGTATTTTTGGATCCAAATTCTATTTTATTAGTATTTTTTTCTAAATTTGTTTTTACATCTTAAGGGTGGGTCTAGTGTTTTCAGTATTCTATTATTTTTGTAAATTCAATGGAATTTTTTGAGGTTTGTCCCAAATCAATATACACATAAGTCTGTCCATGGACAATTTATCATTTTCACAGATTTATTATCCTATTAATTTATATAGACCAATTACACATTCATTTGTATAAGACTTGTTTAGACAATTTGGATTCCTCTGTCCCATATACATTTTTATTGCTTTTTTCCTGTGTCAGATAGTTGATTATCAAAGTCTATAAGATCATACCATATTGAGATATATAGATAAGATTTTGCTATTTGTATCCCAAGAAGTTTAAATATCCTGTTTTCCAGGTGTCTGTATGGTTTTTTATTTTTTTTTTTTTGTATATTTTGAAAATTATAAATTTATTTGCATTTGGTTGTAACCATGTTATTCCTAATGCTTTTACCTGCTGTTTTTATAAGTTATGGTGGAGTCCAGTGTGATTCCTATTTGTTATCCTGATAATAATATTTCTGTCTTAGAAATTGGTTTATTTGTGATCCAGATGGTTTACCAATTTGACTGTATTTTTCCATAATTCATAAATTCTAATATGATTGTGTGTCTTGTATAAAATTAGTGCAGTCATCTGTTGGAGCATTTTTTCTTCATGTGCCTTATTGGGGATTTTAATTACACATTTCATCGTTTCTTATTCTCAGGCTTAGGGGCTCTGTCCTCAGCTATCACATGTAACATGGACAGCACAAAGCCATGTTATTTCTATGATTTTCCTGAAATATTGGATCACGGTCTAGCCCTTTACTCTACTGACCCAATCTTTTGTAGTCCAAAATTTGGAACTTCCATGACTTAAATGTACAACGTGTGCAGCCATTCGGCCATGTACATTCTAGAAATTTGAACACAGACTGAAAGGATGTGCAGGTACTGTGGTAAACAAAGCATTGACTGATGACATTACAATCAGTCAACCAATCCAAAACGACCTTGTCATGGGAACATGTCCTTGAGTTGGTCGTACAAGTGACACTGTGATGATTGAAATCGCCTAAATTGATACAATTATCGGAGATATCGTCTATCATGACAACCTTACCCGAGTAAATGGATATAACCTTTGACTGTTTGAGTAGGTAAGTTTACTTGACACTGATGCATTTTTGTACAAATTATGGAAATTGGTAAGGATCATTTCCATTTTCCAGGGCCATCTCAAAATGACTCTGTAGTACTATAATAACAATGTGTGACTAAATGCATGTGATCGTAGGATACGCAAGGTTGAGTAGATGATATGAATTAACAGTAAATTAATTACAGAACATGTAATTCAATACATAAAATGACAATTGCCTACTCTGTACATATTATTACATAGGTTTTAAAAAGACAAATTTTCTCATTTAAATATTTTTTCTTTAAATTAATAATATGATAATAGTTCCTGTGTTGTTATAACTACCACCCCCCTTTCAGTAGTTCTTGAACTCACTTGTACATGACACATCTGTTGTCTGCGATATACATACTGTAGCGGAACACTCCCTCGGCTACACTGCCCCGAGTCTCGTCATCTTAGGTTCTTTATGATAGGTCTTGTATTTGGAGTGGTGCCCCGCTGAATCTGTCTGATGACTGGCACTCCAGAGTGTGACAGATTTCTACCTCAGCGGGATACCGTCTTATTCCTGGCTTCTTGTGTGTCGGTGACTGGGTCGCAGACTTGTCACAGTCTTGGTCACAGACTTGTCGCAGGGTCGCCGACTAGTCGCAGTCTCGGTCGCAGTCACTGTGTTGCAGACTTGTTGCAGGGTCACCAACTGGTCTTCCTCTGGTCGCTGACTGGTCTTCCTCTGGTCACCGACTTAGTCACAGGGCTGTCACCGACTGGTCGCAGTCACCAGTTGGGTCACAGGATCATTGACTGGTCGCAGACTCGCTGACTGGTCTCCCTCTGGTCGCAGACTTATCGCAGTCGCCGACTGTGTCGCAGACTTGTCGCAGTCGCCAACTGTGTTGCAGACTTGTCGCAGTCGCTGACTGTGTCGCAGACTTAATGCAGTCGCTGAGTTGCCGACTGTGGTGCAGACTTGGTCACAGGGTCACTGACTTGGTCGCAGTCATTGACTGGGTCACAGACTTATTGCAGGCTTGGTCACAGTCACCGACTGTGTTGCCATCTTGTCACAGTCACGGTCGTGGACTATGTCGCAGAGTCACCGATTGGGTCGGCGAGTTGCCGACTGGTCTTCTTCTGGTCGCCAACTTGGTCGCAGAGTCACCAACTGCGTCTCCCTCTGGTTGCCAACTTAGTCGCAGTCGCCAACTGGTCGCAGAGTCACCGACTGGTCTTCCTCTGGTTGCCAACTTGTCGCAGTCTTGGTCGCAATCGCCGACTGGATCGCCGACTTGTCACAGGGTCACCGACTGGTCACAGCCTTGGTCGCAGTTGCCGACTGGGTCTTCTTCTGGTCGCTGACTTGTCGCAGGGTCGCTGACTGGGTCTTCTTCTGGTCGCAGGGCTGTCGCCGACTGTATCGCAGAGTCGTGTCGTAATCCGATGAAGATCGACAGAGAGAGATGACAGTGCAAAATGATGAAAGAAGAGTTATCCTCAGTCACAAACGTGTATTATCGCAAGACCTCTGCATCTCTTGGATGAGCCTTATAGTGCCGGGCTTTTGGTTGACAAAAGACCTTGTCCCTATTCTTTTCCAGTTCCTGGCCTGGCTCTCTCTCCTGTCCAAGTGTGCTTGCTCAGGCAGGGTGGTTATACTGCTACACTGCAGGGGACTTTACACTGCTTCCTAACACACCACCACAGCAGCCACAGTTGGCTCGTATATATACCCAGGCGGAATCACGTGACCCAAAACTAAGATGTAAGATGGCACTACAAAGTCTGCCAAATATTTAAAATTACAAAATAAACTTTAACGAAATGAAATATTAAATAACGAAACGAAAATTGAAGTCCATGGGGTTTCCTCGTTACAATACTTAAGAGTTCTGCACAGGGGATACTACTGTTTATGTATTATAGCCCAGGTCATCTCAACTTTCTAAAGCCATATTTCCTGATGTATATATTTATGTTTAAAATTATTAACGTCATAACAAGAAAAGAAATTTCCGAAAAATTTAAAGTAGTCAGTAAATTTGTTGTTTTTTTTTTTACTAAGTATCGATGATAAGTTAAGATTTCCACCATTAGTTAAACTTTTTTTTACATATATTTACAAGCACAAATATCTTATGAATATTCATGCCATACTTTTGGAACTTAATTATATGTCATTGTTGCTCACAAGACCACCCAAATGAAGGTTAAAACTTTTCGTCTAGTGAACACAATTCAAGAGCAATTTAGAGTTAGGTCCTTTTCCTTTAGTGTCACAACAAGAATGATTTGTTTTATAATGATGGTCATTATGGGGACAGTTGTTGGCAAAATCTAAGGTGTTCTCTTTGATGAGGTGTGCCATATCTGACCGATGCAGTGTTTGAGGCACTTTCACAAATCTATTGCTTGAAAATCACCCTCATTGTGCACAAGAATAAATGTCAGTCTTTAGGGACAGTTTCACACATCAATCACTTTAAAATTGTGTTCATTGTGCATCTGACCCACTGGGTCTTGTTGTTTGACCCACTGGGTTCTCTACCACTTCTGACCAGAGGGTTCTCTTCTCTCTTCTGGGTGACAGGAGTTCAGTGGTATAATATTAAAACACTAAGTCGTTTTGGCAAACTACTGTTTATACTGTGTAAGTCCCTCTTCTCTTTTAATCCATCAATATATATACTAGATCATATACCAACACCCCCTTCCCTTACATACAGAATATGATTGACTAACTATAGCTAACTGAAGGATGGCCACCCCCACAGACCATACCATACCCAAATAATGCTGAAACAGTTACCCATATTTGTCATCATGCTGACCCATTTACCCAGATTTGTCATGACTTCCTGAATTGATGTTTTCCAGATTCTCACACACCACAGCTAATACTGGTAACTGCTGATTGTGTTTTTCCTGTCCATTTAAACTTGTACATTTTAACTTTTTCCCACACTAAAAATCCCTTTAGTCATAGTGCACACGAATGAGGGTCAGTTATTTTTCTGTTTATCCAGTGCTGATTGGACACAACAGTGTTTATATTCACTGTCATCAAGTTCATTTCCAAGACCCACACCACCCAGCCTATCCAATATATTCATTTCCTGTAAATATTCTGAAATAACAGGCAAAGAATAAACTCTTAATAACAACAATAACAAAAGGAACAACAACATTGATTAAGGTCACAGACTACACAAAATTTTTCAACAGTTTTTGCTCACATGTAGCTTTCTCAGCTTGTTTAGAATAACTGAACTAATGTGCTTAAACTTGGTAGAAACAACTTGTATGTCATGCCCCATCTGTTTTATTTATAAGGTGGCTCCATAGTAACTGTTGCTTCCAGAAGAACTAGGTAGAAAACCTGTGAGTGGTACTCGTCAAGTATGGAGATTGTGACTATCACAGAGAAACTTTCACGAAAAACCTTTCTCTCCAAAACTGTTAGACCAAATCAAACCAAATTTGATAGGTAGAGTTCTACATTTCCTTTTTTCTGGACGGGTTTATGTAACTATTTTTTTCCAGTTTTTTTTGTTTATATTTATATATTTAGAAGTTAAGTATTAATTGGCACCAAATTGCCAGTATTGTGCTTATATGCATTAACCCCATAAATGTATACATATCCAAATGAAAGATGCCAATACATCTAGTTCCAGTCGTGTTACTCAAGGTAAAATCAGTTAAACAGCTTGTCTGATACCACCAGTTTTAACCAAGTGCTGGTAATTATCTTGCTTTGGATATCCAATGGCTGGATATTATCTTGAGTTGGGTATCCAAGGGCTGGAGTTTATCTTCAGTTCGGTATCCAAGAGCTGGAAATTATCGTGAGTTGGATATCCAAGGGCTGGATATTATCTTGAGTTGGGTATCCAAGGGCTGGATATTATCTTGAGTTGGGTATCCAAGAGCTGGATATTATCTTGAGTTGGGTATCCAAGAGCTGGATATTATCTTGAGTTGGGTATCCAAGGGCTGGAGTTTATCTTCAGTTGGGTATCCAATGGCTGGAAATTATCGTGAGTTGGATATCCAAGGGCTGGATATTATCTTGAGTTGGGTATCCAATGGCTGGATATTATCTTGAGTTGGGTATCTCAGGGTCCATGTTCGACACCAATATTTGGGCAAAATGGCTTTTCACTAAGGCTGCATTGTTTACCAAAATTTTTAAACATCTACATGGTACACAGTAACCAAAATGATGCAGTTTAATCAAACCAATTCTAAACTTGACCTTTTACCCGATCTGCGTGCTGGTCCTACAGCTGACATATATATCCTATAGCACAGGACACCGCACATTGATATCAATATATAGCATATTACAGTCTATTATTACCTGTTTATTGTCAAAGGCATGCAGAATGTCTGGATGATAAAGACTCAAACTGGTATTGTATGTAAGGCATGCAGAATGTCTCGATGATAAAGACTCAAACTGGTATCGTATGTAAGGCATGCTGAATGTCTTGATGATAAAGTCTTAGTCTGGTATTGTATGTAAGGCATGCTGAATGTCTGGATGATAAAGACTCAGTCTGGTATTGTATGTAAGGCATGCTGAATGTCTGGATGATAAAGACTCAGTCTGGTATTGTATGTAATGCATGCTGCATGTCTGGATGATAAAGACTCAGTCTGGTATTGTATGTAAGGCATGCTGCATGTCTGGATGATAAAGACTCAGTCTGGTATTGTATGTAAGGCATGCTGAATGTCTGGATGATAAAGACAGTCTGGTATTTTATGTAAGGCATGCTGAATGTCTGGATGATATAGACTCAGTCTGTTATTCTATGTAAAGCATGCTGAATGTCTGGATGATAAAGACTCAGTCTGGTATTGTATGTAAGGCATGCTGAATGTCTGGATGATAAAGACTCAGTCTGGCATTGTATGCAAGGCATGCTGAACATCTAGATGATAAAGACTCAGTCTGGTATTGTATGTAAGGCATGCTGAATGTCTGGATGATAAAGACTTAGTCTGGTATTGTATGCAAGGCATGCTGAATGTCTAGATGGTAAAGACTCAGTCCCGTATTGTATGTAAGGCATACTGAATGTCTGGATGGTAAGGACTCAGCCTGGTATTGGATGTAAGGCATGCTGAATGTCTGGATGGTAAAGAGTCAGTCTGGTATTGTATGCAAGGCATGCTGAATGTCTGGATGATAAAGACTCAGTTTGGTATTGTATGTAAGGCATGCTGAATGTCTGGATGATAAAGACTCAGTCTAGTATTGTATGTAATGCATTCTGCATGTCTCAATGATAATGACTCAGTCTGGTATTGTAAGTTTGCAGGTTTCAGAAAATTGCCAATCAGATTTACACAATACAATTAGTTTCAAAACAGGAAGAAAACAAATAATTTATTATATCCTTATCAGAAGCATTTAACATATGCTTGCCAATCATAAAAAAGTTGTAGCACAAAAGAATTGTAAAATGTGTGGATTTATTTCAGAATGCATTAGATTTAGAATGCATTATTGTCATCTTTAGAACTACTGTTATAAAATTGAATGTGATGCTGATTTGGGTTATTTGATTTTTCCCACAGAAATCTCGACAAAAAGTCATTGAAGAGTACTATAGGACAGTGCGTCGCATGTTGAAAGACAAGCCGACCATTTTACACCTGAAGGGTGATATTGTTATTGATAATACAAAGTCTGACCCCAAGCTGGAGGAATTGAAAAAAAGGATTTTTGAACTGGCAACTCAGCAACCACATTGGGGGGAAGAAAGACCAGCTCGATGGCTCCCACTGGAACAAGCAATCATGACATTGAAAGCATCTGGTGCCAAGGTAAAGACTGTAGAAAAAAGGTTGACACAGATTAGTCAATATTTTTCAACGACAGTTTATACTCACAATGTCTTTTGTGTCATGACCCAGCATACATCATTCATTATCCATTTCATATCATTTGACTTTTCAAAACCTGATGAGTACATTTGGATAACTTGTGAGAGTTGTTTTTATGGACATCTATACCAAAACTGTGTTTGGGGTGTATCTCATAGCAGTGGTGTGGTTTCCATAGCAACACTATAGAAAACCCATTTTTAGCTTCTTTTCCAAAATGGCTCAGTTTGTTTTGGTAATAATTTATAGGAATATTTCTTAGGATGTGCTCTATGAAAGTTGTTTTTGCAGTGGTTCCCATAGCCGTGGTGTGGCTTCTTTAGCAATCAGGTGGAAAACATACTTTCATCTTCTTCACTGAAGTGACTGAGTAAATTTTTAACAAGCTTGACAGCAATGATTCTTAGGACGTGCTGTATCAACATTGCATCCGTCAACCTTGGAAATATGACTAATTGGACATATAGTATCAAAATTGCATCAGTCAAGATTGGCAGGAATGAATATTAGGACATGCAGTATCAAACTGCATCAATCAAGCTTGGCGGGAATGACTGTTAGGACATCCAGTATCCATATTGCATCTTGGGTGGCTCCACTGGCAATTTTGTAGCTTTCTCAACTTCTTGTATAGAATAACTGATCTATGTGTTTAAACTTGGTAGGAACAACTTGTATGTCATGCCCCTATCTGTTTTATTTCTAAGTTAGCTCTATAGCAACAGTGGCTCCCAGAAGAAATGAGTAGAGAACCTATGACTGCTACTGATCAAGTATGAGGATTGGTACAATCACAGGTAAACCTTCACAAAAAATCCTTTCTCTCCAAAACTGCTTGACCACATCAAACCAAATTTGATAGAGTTCTACATTCCTTTTTTTCTGGAAGGGTTTATGTAAATATTTTTTTTTTTTTTGTGTGCCGTTTTTGTTTATAGTTATATATTTAGAAGTTAAGTTTTAATTGGCACCAAATCGCCAGTATGGTGCTTATGTGCCATTAACCCGATAAGCATATACATATCCAAATGAAAGATGTCAATACAACATCTGGTTCAGTTCGCACTACTAAAAGTAATATTGTGAAACAGCTTGTCAGATACCACCAGTTCCAACCAAGGGCTAGTTTTTGTTCAAAATGACTTTTCACTAATTCCACAATGTTTACCAAAGTTTCTGAACTTGCATATGGTACACAGTAACCAAAATGATGTATTTTAATAAAGCTGATTCTAAACTCGACCTTTGACCCAATCTGCATGTTAGGCCAAAAGCTGTGACCACAAACACACGCACACACACACACATATATATATATTCTATAACACACCACACTACACATTGTTATCAATATGTAGCATATTACAGGCTCTTAATACACTTAATTGTATATCCTATAACATAGCACACCACACATTGATATCAACATTTATCATATTACATGCAGCGGCGGCGGTTGATGGGTGAACAGACCAATTATGGAGCAAGTATTTTTTCAAAATGAAGCTTTCTACGAAAATGAAAACACAAGGTTGATAACACTAAACCGAGGCCTCTAACCAACTGAGATTTCTCTCTAATTGGGTTATTTTATCTTTGACGCTTGTGTTTTCAAATTTGTATGCGTCCTCGTTTGCCTACACGGGACACTCACTTTTGGTCGTCACCCTCCCTGCTGCTGTCTCTCTCTTCCCAAAATTTTATCGAAACATACACGATACCTCGACCGAGGATCATGTAAATTTATTGTGATAAATTCATGAGGAATCGCTTGCGCTTTTGAGAAGAAGTTTTTCAACTTAATAATATCCATGTCTCCTGAACACTAAGTCTGGTAGATGTTTCGCAGAGTATGTGTATCAACACCATTAAAGACAACCAGAAGATTACAGTTATCTCTGATCACTTTAGGTATTTGTGTATATCGCTGAGTAACATAACATCGGTGTTTTTGTGTCTGCCTCGGGAAACTATCCAAGCTAGATTTGACTGTTTGTCTAGCATCACATCATCTTATACTACAAGATTATTAATACATCCATCGAGATCATCTACAGATGGAGCTTCATCAATATCGGTGATAAAATCAATGATATCATTACCATCCTCATCCAGCAATTTTGCATTTTCATTAAAGTCTTTCAGCACATTGTTGAATCGCTGATCATCTACGGATGGTACAACTAAATACAACGTATCCCACTTGAGCCATCTCATTATCAGGTTAAGCAAAAATTGGGTCTTACCAGACCAAGATGGACCTATTATAATTGCTCTGATAGAATTTGGTAGCGCTGGATGATGCTTGATTGGTTCTTGCTTTCGTGTCGCAGAGAAATCAATGACATCCATGTTCTGCAAATATAATAAATAATATGAATTTATATTGTGTTCGATGCAGAGCACCCACCCCCACAAGTGGATTAACAACACTAATAACAAAAAATAAAAAACGTGCGCTTAGAAGCAGGTGTGTAAAGTGTGGTACAAGCAAATATAGATTTATCTCTTGCTTGACAAATGTCAATGGCAGTGATATCGCTGCTTCTTTGGGAAAATTACCAGGGGCTCCATGGGCTAAATACCCAGGAGAAAAAAGTCTTCCTGGATATAATTATTGTGGTCCTGGAACCCGACTTTATATCGGACTTGACGAACGAGACCACCCAAGACCTGGAGAGTATCCAATAAATGCGATTGATCAAGCGTGCCACGTTCATGATATCACATATAAAAATCCAAATCTGCAACAATGACATATTGCAGAAATGAAGTTAATACACATGTTAAAGTCTGTAAAAAATAAATCTCTCAGAGAATCACTTGCTAATTTGCTGGTAAGATCTGTGAACTAGTGCTAGGGGCTGGTAATTAGTCGGTCGATTATTATTATAATAATGGAATCGATTTATTATAGCCCAAGAGGATATTGGAGGGGTAGAGCAGCGATTAGTAAACTTGCTGATGCAGCAAGTGTCACACGTTCTGTTTCTGCAAATTGGTGAGCATGACAGGCAATATGGCAAATTTATCTACCACCACCTAAGTAAATTCAGTATGCACATTTTGATGTCAGCGCTCCCAATGAAGTTCATCAGGCAGGTATTTTGTTTTTACCACATGATACTTTTAAAACTCGTAGACGTGAATCACACACATACAAATACGCATTGACTGTCGTTGACGTTGCAAGCAGATATAAAGAAGCAGAACCACTATCAACAACGACAGCAACTGAAGTTGCATCTGCGTTTGAACGAATTTATCAACACAGCTACAGTAACTACAGGTTGATCCTGGCAAGGAATTTCTTGGTGCAGCAACGTCAATGATGAAACAACATAACGTCAAAATCAGACGAGGACACACCACAATTCATCACGATCAGGCAATCATTGAGCAATTTAATCGAACACTTGCTGAGCGAATGTTTGGATATCAATATGCGAAGGAAATATCCACTGACCTCAAGTCTGGGAATAAGAGATCTCGTGAATGGGTTGCAAGACTAACAAGTGTGTTAGCTGCGTTAAATAATGAAATTACTCATGTAACCTCCATGAAACCCATCAATGCAATCACAAAAAAAACACATACCAGTACAACGATGTGACTCTTTCTCAAAACAACCAGTACTATGTAATGTGACTGTAAGATATTTATATGTACCTGGTGAACTTGAAGGGGGTAAAAAAAGAGCAACTTATCCTATTTGGAGTGTAACCACACATAAAATTTCCAGCATGGCAAGATCCACGGGTAGACCTGCAATCTACAGCCTAGATTCAACTGCTCCTCAACATGGATTTGTACGTAAACAATTACAAGCAATTCCTGAAAACACACAATTACCACTGCCTTCACTTCTGTGAAAGCAGGACACCAGTGCCCCTATGTCGATTACACTCAAGACAGGTCAGCATCACATTTTTGCATATATGACTGAGACTACTATTAATTCTATCCATGGTAAACTGTCGTTGGTCATTAGAAGAATACTGCCACAAGATTACTGTGTTACAGCAAGCACAGTGATTATTTTGTTGTTGTTTTAGTGTCATGATAAACTTAACATCGAGGTTAAAGTCATGCTTACTTTTTTTGTCAGATCGCTGATAACCAGCTAATTTTTTACTTACTATATCACTGCAATTGCTAGCAGTGGTTTCCTGGGTCATTGCGCAATCTATGATAACCCTCTGTAGCTGAGACAATCTTCTAACTCTCGACACCACTAGATAAACTAAATTTGACCATTCAATCTGATCATCGACAATCCAGATATTTGTATCAGAAATAGTTAATCCTTGTGATGAATGAATCATTATAGCATATCCTAGAGTCCATGGAGATTCGTCCATTGTTAACACGCTCTCAACAGCACTCACAGGAACAACAACAATATCATTTAATACAAGTTTTTGTTTCTCATTAATTCCAGGAATCTCAGCTTCAGTATTTTGTTTGTGTGTGTCTGCTGGGCGATAACACAATGGCACAGGTAGATCTGAAAACTTTTCTTTATGTAACAGAAATAATTGTTGCTGAAGTGTATCACAAACTATCTTTCCAACTTGCAACTATCAAATCAGCAGGCCTCCACAAATTCCAAAAATCATTCATCTTAGTCTCTAGAATTACTTCACGCATTATCTCACATTGAATCTTATCAGGCTGGAGTCTGATTAACTTTTTAAACTCTTTTAGCGGTTCATCAATAGCTTTATGATCATCATTTATTTCCTAATAATAATCTTCGAACTTTTTCAGCCATTCATGCGGAGATGATCCAACAAAGGGTGGTGGTTGACCATGATCGCCACACACGATAACAGCAGTAGTTCTTGTCAACAACCAATCAAGAAACATTTTTAATACCTCCACAGATACCATGCATGTCTCATCCCAGATAATAATCTTAGGAATATATTTCTCACCCATTTGCTCAGAGTCCATGCATCTCCCTTCCATTTGAAGAAGCTCTGATAAGTATGAGATTTAACTTTTGGTTCGTTCATTTCTCTGGCAAGCCGGTGACTCAGAGTTAGTACAACCATATCAAAATTACAAAATAGTTCAATCGCACGTGTTGTTTTACCAGAACCTCTGGGTCCATTGAGATAAACTATTTTATGTCTGGCCACAGGATCATATACCGATGGAGCTGATGAAAGTTTTGACATCTGTTTATTTTTATAATATGTTTCCTTAGATTCAATGTTGGCAGATTCAGAATAACTAAGTAGCTTTTCTCGTTTTATTCTCCATTCGCCCCATGATGCATCAGCGCTGATATGTAATTGTTTTAGCAGTCCTGTATTTGTTTTATTGATATAAAAGGAATCTGTGGTGAGTCTAACCGCGGTATCAGGAAATCTGTTTATCATCAATAAGTTTATTGATATGTGTGCGAGCATTGAAGATCTTGAATGAGTAAACTGTGGTGAGTCACCATCAGTGTAGCTCACAATTGTACCTAATTTAGTTCCATCTGATAAATAAGTATTATTCCGACTTATGAATGTGCCTTTTTCTGTTGTATCAGCAATTATGAAATCAAGTTTAGCATCGTCGATAATTAATCTTGTACAATGTCGTTTATGATCATATGATCCTTCTTGTGTAAATTTACCAATTATTTTTCTGCCAAGATCTTTTGCGAGTATATTTTCGAGATCGGTATCGTCCGGATTTTCATCAGGGGAATATTTCTTCTGTTGTGGTAACCAAACTTGTTTCTGCAGATGATATGATATTATTGCTTCAATTACAACCAACGATATCAGTATTTTTACATCCAGCATATATCACAATAAAACTATTGGAGCCCAACCGCATTCGCTAAAATGTTTTCCAAATCAAACAGCGTCAACCAGATGAAGGTTTTTTGATGCAAACTTGAGTGACTCAATACATGCAAATCCAGTTAAGTCAAAATCTGGTAAGGGTCCATTTATCGCAACTCTGGTCATCTCGTGTGTTGGATTTCCAAATCTTTTGAAATACTCAGAACACTCACCTGTTCCAAGAAAACTTCCAGGATAACATGCAACCATATCAACTGAGATAACATCCTTATAATCGTATTTAGTATTCCACAATCCGCCATGTCTGTATTCAACACAAGTGCATTGGGCATCTATTAGACTAGCAGATATTTTTTTCTTTTTCTGATTGGGGTACACCAGCCAACTCTTCTAGGTTTTGATTTGCCGCTTGATTTATTATTTTACTAACATTTGCAGGCATAACTTCTGTGCTGGGTAATTTTACTGGCTGAGGTTTTCGTCGTATTAATCGTGCTAGTCTGTCCTTGATTGCTGAGAATGCTTTACTAGCAACGTCACCAGCAGCACCAATACCTTTACCATGAACAACGTCAATAGCTTTCATTCCCAGTTGCTTTGCAGTAGGTATTGCTTTCAGAGCTATCCTTCTGAATAGGCCCAGAACAACATCACAATGTCCATCTCCATGGATTGCTTTATGTAGGTAATCGCGAATTTATCACCCTGACCATTACAGGTCCACGTTGAGTATTATGTATGATCGTCTTATTTTCTTGTCACTGATCTAACTGCATACCTTCAATCACTGTGGTAATCATCAAAGATTTCATCAATGAGAGACCATAAACATTAATGTCCATGATACCACCTGTAAATCTCTAACAAATAGCAGGTGCTTCATTGATGGTTTCTGGGGAATTATTGCCGGCTCGTTTTCCGCCAATCAAAATCTCTAGTCGTTCAATATCGGCAAGGACGTTATTGGGGCCCTTCCCCTGGTACCTGTACCAGTACCACTTCCAGTGGCACTGGGGCCAGGATCTGCATCATACCATTTTTGATTTTCCTTACTTGTTGTTTTATCTGCCTTTTTATTACTTGTTCTTGAGAGTGATTTCCTTTTTTGTTTAGCTTCTTTAAGCTGCAACTTCATTTCTTCTTCTTTTTGTCTCCTTTCCTGCCTTGCTCGTCTAATATACTCATCTACTGTCTTTTTAAAAATATTAAAATTATTAACATCTTCCTCAGCTCTGATCTGTGGAGTATCAGTAGTGATGCAATATACATCATTAATATTCGGATTTTACATAATTATCTCTGTTATGATATCCAAATGTTGCAATATCAAGTAATTGGGTTTGATCCTTCATAGCGGCAATACCTGAAGTGTGGATTTATTTGTAATGTTAATTCTAACTTTTGGCAGAGGTTGTGGCTCATCTTCAGGTTGTGCTTGAGGAGGTTGCCGGGGTGGTGGTCGAGTTGCTTGAAGATGGCCAGCAATATCAACAGGCAATGTTTCAAGAGCTTTTTGTGCTGCCTCAGTTGCTGTAACAATTTTCTTTGTTGGTTCGACAATTGGTTTAAATAACTGTTCTGTACCCTCTGTAAATTCAACCCGAGACTCCTGACGAGCTTGTAGTTGTTACTTGACAGAATCATGGACGGGGGGATATTTCTTAATTGCTTCCAGTCGCTGTCGAGCTAGTTTAGCTGTGTGAGATTCCATAGTTAGTGTTATTATTGATATAATAATGATTTAATTACACCACGCTACTACAGTAGCAGGGAGGGTTACGACCAAAAGTGAGTGTCCCGGGTAGGTAAATGAGGATGCATACAAGTTTGAAAACACAAGCGTCAAAGATAAAATAACCCAATTAGAGAGAAATCTCAGTTGGTTAGAGGCCTTGGTTTAGCATTATTGACCTAGTGTTTTCGTTTTCGTAGGAAGCTTTATGTTCAAAAAATACTTGCTTCAAAATTGGTCTGTTCAGCCCCCCACTGCTCATGCTCGTAATGCACTTAATAGTACATGTATATCGCGTCACACTGATATCAATATTTAGCATAGTACAATCTACCCGAGTAAGTAAATTTCCTATCGGACCGGTAGTTTTCATAATTTGAGTAGTCTGATGACTAGAAAAGTTTCTGTTTATTTACGCTTTCATGTGTACTTAAAAAAAATCTGAATGATTGGACGACGCCCAAATTCTCTCCGAGTTAATCACATAAATCCTTACGAATCGAAGCTGCCTTAGTTTGTTATTGGGTTATTAAAAATTTTACAAACTGTATTTCAAAATAAGGCTTGATAACTCTGCATATTTTACTACATTCATAAGGTAAACTGACATCACAAAGACTGTTAATCTGATTTTTTTCCCCTGACTTTTTCTGCCCCAATTGAGATATTTTGACATTTATGTTGATGTGCGAGGTCAGATCACATTGCCTATTTAAAATTTGCCAAGACTACATGTTATTGGCAAAAGGTAGGCACTTACTACCTAAGCCAGACTTATGAACTTGTCAGTCTGTCATTATAGTGCCATGGTCATCAGAATCCCTGACATGATTTAACTGTGCCATCTTTAAAGTATTGGCATCAAGGTGATATGTATTTTATTCAAAGGATCGTGTCTGCTATAATGAAAGATCTTCCCGGCCTTCTTTCATTGTAGCAAAATGGTTGCTTCCTTAATTCATCTACCTAGGGAGTTATGATACATAATGGCTCATGCGATTGAGTTCTTTATCTTTTTCTTTTATTCAGTTATTTTGTTCGGGTTGGGGGTGGACGATGAGGATCTAAAAATGTTTACTGAGTAAACTTTTATACGGAATGTATTATCTTTAATGCAGTTACATCATGGAGATATTATTTTATTCAAAGGGTCGTGTTTATACTGCTATAATGAAAGATCTTCCCACGGTTCTTTCATTGTAGCAAAATAGGTACTTCTTTAAATTTTCTGTCTGTGGAGTTATGATACATAGTGGCCAGTGTGAATCGGGCCTTTTTCTCTTATTCAGTTATTTGGTTTTGTAGGGGTGGGGGTTGAATGCTGAGGATCTTAAAAATGTTTGCTGAGTCATCTTATTTGACAGTCAGTTCCTGGAGAATCAGTCACTGCAACCTACATATTAGGAGAGCTGTCTGTCTTTATAGGGAATTTATTATCCCTGAGCGCTGTGGGCACGGACTCCATGATGTCAGTTGTGAAGTCTTCATATTAGGAGAGCTGTATATCCTTCTTATGGCA
This sequence comes from Megalonaias nervosa, assembly GCA_016617855.1. NCBI lineage: Eukaryota > Metazoa > Mollusca > Bivalvia > Unionida > Unionidae > Megalonaias > Megalonaias nervosa. The sequence goes on from JAECUM010024042.1 coordinate 17,557, forward strand.
AATTTATTCTTCAATGGAAGTTAGCCAACACTTACCTGATCACATTATTAGTAAACCCTCAAGACCTCCACTCAAATCTAATCTTCCTCATGGATGTACTGCTTGGCTTAAACTGGTTTAATCTGGTGCCACCTGGCAAATGGTAAGGGGAGGTAATGGATCAGGATATTCTTCTCATTGTCTATATAACATATTGACATGGGCTTTTCACCAAAAGTCTTCTTATGATGTTTGGTTTGTTCTAAAAATAAAATGGTACCTGTTAGATATCCAGTATGACATCCAGCTTGAAAAGTGTGTTATTATTGTTACGTCTGAATGATATGTCTACATGAGGATTTTACTAAAAGACTTCATATGATGTCTAGTTTGGCCCAAATGAAACTGGTGCTGTATTTAATTTAACCTCCTAATTTGACAGTCATATTGACATGGGGTTTTGTCACTACATACATACCTCCTGAGTGGACTGGGATATTATCATGGAGTTGTGTCACTACGTACATACCTCCTGAGTGGAGAGTCATATTGTCATGGAGTTTTGTCACTACATACATACATCCTAAGTGGACAGTCATATTGCCATAGGGTTTTGTAACTATTCTTGATGTTATATCATGGGTCTCAGAGAAGGATTGTTATTTTGTTTACATGGTTTTAACATGTGCAGTCAACAAAAATGGAGGAAATATCTGCAGAAAACATTCTTCTGACTCACTTCTGTTTCACTTAACTGTTAGGTAGATGTTAGTAAGATGAGTGCTTTCAGACTCACTTGTGCTTCTTGCTGGCATTTTCTGATATTTAAACTTGTCAGAATTTGATCTGTTTTAAAATTTATGTTTTTGTTTTATTTTCTTAGGTAATTAGATAGTTTCATATCTTTTTCTTGTAAATTCATTCTCATCCCTGATATTAAGAAAGCATTTAATTTGTGACATTGAAGCAATGGAAGCTTCTCAGGGATGAAGATTCACCATTGTGGAATTTATCTCTCCCGTTATCATGTGGAAAAATACTGGTAACATTTTTAGATCATAATAAAGTTTCGTAATAACATTTGAAATTTTTTGTGTAAGTACAGACCTGCCAACCCTTAAGATTTTGCCTTAAATCTCACGCAAATGACCCTTAAAATATGGACTTACAGAATAAAACCACAAATTATGGAAATGTGATTGTATACTGTAAGATCCAGGTGCTGGCTTGTCCATGTTTGATTCTGATCTGGGTTTCACATTTTATTCAGTGGAGTTGATCAGGGAACCAGACCAACTTTAGAGAAGTACATCAGATGCTTTAAAATACATGATTTTTGTGATGCAAAACAGCTGCATGATCAAGCTGTTGTTTATTAATTTTTAAAATGGCATTCATCAAGCAATACTTTTCATAACAAAAGGGACAATAAACCTTTTATAAAGTTTTAATAGTACAGAGGAATAAAAGGGAATATGCAGATTCTTGGTGGGGAAACAAGCAACAATGCATTGATTTGAGGTGGGGGGAATGATTACCATCACCACAGCCAACATGAAATTTAGTTTTTTTTAAGGATTACATCAAGTTCAGAGATAGCAAGAGGCCACTGAGCTCCATAAGGTTTGGAACTGGAGTTTGTGAAACTGTGCTGGAGGTAATAAGGTTCAAACTAACTTTACAAATATTTTACGTCTACTTGAACACAATGTTTACCGTCACTGCATCAGTCTTGAATCACGCTTCTGGACTTTTAAATGCATATTTTCCAGCAGGACAATAGAAGTAAATGACATTTTGTTACACCTTACTGAAAACTGGTCAAACTTACAGGAAAAAATTGACTGCCTTACTGGGAAGGCCTTGTTAGGGTTGGCAGGACCAGCTTTACAGAAGTACCTCAGATGCTTTAAAATACATGTTTTTTGTGACACAAAACATCTGCATGATCAAGCTGTTGTTTATTTGTTTTTAAAGGAATCATGGTACTAATTCAGTTCCCATAGTAAGCCTATGCAAACACCATGATATTAAAAATTCAATAACTTAAAATTTCTGAGTGCCCATGATCAAACCTATATTTATCAGTATAGATGAAACCTGGATGTCCGCTTCTGTGTAGAGGAAAGGATATGAGCCGCGACATTTTCTGGACCTGCATGTGTTTGAAACATGTGCTTTCAATTCCGCACCAAAGAGTCAGGTGCTAATTTTAGTAATGAGTGTTCCAAGCTCAAGACTGTTAAAGGACTGGAATTCCATCAATAAAACAATGTCTCTATTTTTTTTCACTTACAACTAGGATAAGCTCTCAAAAGATTCTTTTTCCTAAAACATAACTTACATTATTAACCAATCCTAGCCAGCCAAACCCATATATACTCTATTAAATGTTCACCCATTTCTAGGCTGGTTCCCATTTTTCCATACCATTAGTACCTTGTGTCCTAAAATGGCATTCATCAAGCAATACATTTCGTAACAAAAGGGACAATAAACCTCTTATAAAGTTAATAGTCAGTACAGAAGAATAAAAGGGAATATGCAGATTCTCGGGGGGAAACAAGCAACAATGCATTGAATGGGGGGGGAATGATTACCATCACCACAGCCCACATGAAATTTAGGTTTTTTTTAAGGATTACATCAAGTTGAGAGATAGCAAGAGGCCACTGAGCTCTGTAGGGTTTGGAACTGCAGTTTGTGAAACTGTGCTGGAGGTAATAAGGTTCAAACTAACTGTACAAATATTTTACGTCTACTTGAACACAATGTTTACCATCAATGTATCAGTCTTGAATCATGCTTCTGGACTTTTAAATGCATGTTTTCTAGCAGGACAATAGAAATAAATGATATTTTGTTACACCTTACTGAAAACTGGTCTAACTTACAGGAAAAAAAATCGAATGCCTTATTGAGAAGGCCTTGTTAAGGTTGGCAGGACTTTAAATATATTGTGCAACAGTAAGTTGATGATTTCCTGTTTCCAACACATCAGCTGATATTTACTATTAGGGCAGTTAAGTATATTGGATAGTAATTAGAATGTATGCATCTTTATTGTGTTCATTATAATTTCTGTGTTCATGTTACTGGTACCTATTACCTTAGTTACTATTTTATAACACTTTATTTTTTTTTTTTCCACAGGTTGTACCACTCAGTCTAGTGGAAGAGATAAATAGGTCAGGATCTGTTAGAATTGAGGACAAAAGTGAGCTGGAACTCTTCCTTAGATTCCAGCATGAGATGGGTACAATCCTCTTCTTTAGGTAAGTTGAGCGCCATATTTTCCCATCGGTTGGTAACATATATTTATCCACTGTCTGGTAAAGAAAGGTTTTATTGAGTGCTGTATTTTCCCATAGGTTGGTAACATGTATTTATCCAATGTTTGGTAAAAAAGGTTTTATTGAGTTCTGTATTTTCAAGGCTGTGTTTTCATGAGTGAATTTAAAAAAAGCATTTAATTTCAGGAAAACCTGTCACATCTTGCCCCTAAAGTAGCTACAGTAATGATGTAGACCTTTTTTTTGTCTGGGACTTTCTGGTTGTGATAATTTGATAGGTTTCTGATGTATGCTCATTTGTACAACATGAGCAGACATTCAAACATTCAAAATTACAAAATAAGACATGGATAACCCTCTTTGCTTCTCTTTCCCAACCCCATTGGCAGTCAAAGCTTTTCTCATATCACTTAATATCAGCCATTATATACTTTAGCTTGACCTGTAAGTTGGAAACATAAAAATTAAAAAATTACATGCATATCTATATGTATTGTTATGCATGAAGGGTGTATGTCATTGGTAACTTTTTCATATGGATAATGGGGGATTGCAAAACAAATAATTTTTTTGCATTTGTATTGAAATTGCGTGAAAACTTCTGACTTAACTGTGGTTTCAAAAGTAAGGCTGGTCCTTTCTTTAAGGCTTAGCAAACCCTTAGACAATTGACAGTCTGTAAGGCTTACCAAATCCTTAGACAGTTGACAGTCTGTAAGGCTTACCAAACCCATAGACAGTTGACAGTCTGTAAGGCTTACCAAACCCATAGACAGTTGACAGTCTGTAAAGCTTACCAAACCCATAGACAGTTGACAGTCTGTAAGGCTTACCAAACCCATAGACAGTTAAACATTAGATCCAACAGATAGAGTTAGGTATATCAGTACCATTTGACCTATGTACCTACAGACAGTGATCAGTATTAATTGATCAATCTACCTACAGACAGTGTTGTCAGTTCTAACTGACCTATCTACCATGAGGGAAATAATCTAGTAATGTCTCTTCTCAGCATTATATCTGCAAAATTTTCAGTGTTGAAGGACTGAGGGAGAAGATTGTGTTGGACCCACAGTGGCTGATTGATGCCCTGAAATCCCTCATCACAGCGGAAATGTTCATCAGTATTAAACCTGCCATCACTCGCAAATGGTTTGAATTCAAAGAAGATGGAAAACTTACTCAGGAACTGATAGGTTTGTACCTTTTAATCATTTTAATGTTTGTTTTTCTTCAAATACATTACTCGGCCATAATACTTAAGTAGTTACCTAATCATAATACTCTCTGCATACAGCACATCCTTTCAAATCCAGCCTTCATAAGATTGTTTTAGCAATAAAAGTGCTTAAAGACATTGGCCAATATAGGCAAAGGTCAGACAGGAGTGATCTCCCCTTAAATAGGAAATGGGGGTGGGTGGGGATGGGCTCTACATATACTTTGAACTTCTGAGAGTTGTTGTTGTTGCTGTTGTTCTGGGGCTTAACGCCATTTTTCAGCACACGATAGGCTATACATGGCGGCCAGTATTAATGGTGGAGGAAGAAACCGGGAAATCCGCGGAAAGAACCACCGACCCACGAGAAGCTACTAGCAAGCTTTCTCACATATCCACATTCGCCGAATCTTAGACTCGAACCCTTCAGACAGAGGTGAGATGGCAGTGATCCGTAACGGAGAGAGCTTTAGACCACTCGGCCACTCGGGGCCCCAACTTCTGAGAGAGTGGTGGGTATAGGGTGAAGTTATTTACATTTGCAACATGCACAATGGAGAGAATGTTATGTTCATGTACTGTGGCTGAAATTTCTTTGGATATTGTATTTGTGGAATTGTACATGATCTAAGCACACCACTAACCAAAATGACTGCTCCCTTGAGCTAAAAAAAATCAGCCTGAATTAGTCTAAAGTACGCTATCTTTAGCAGTTATTGAAATAGGGCAAATGAATTTTGCCAGACTAAACAATACCAACTTCTGAAAGTGCAATGAATGAATTACCAAATATATAAAAAGTAAAGAAAGCTATCAGCTCTTTTGTTTACCTCTAAAGTCCAGGAAGTGAAAATAACCAAGCGGAACTAGCAGTTTTTTGAGAGGTGCACAACTGAAGTGAGGCCAAGTTGTATACTCTATAACCTATATTACACCCATCAATCATGCACCATAATAAAGGGAATTAAAGGTTCTTTGAACAATACCTAAGATATACAAGGTCTTTTTTAAACAGCCAGCAAAACCAGTAAGGAAACGGGGGGAAATTCTTTTTCTTTAAAATTCTAACCCTATGCAAAAACGAAACTGGTGAGTGCCACCTGTGCCACATGCTGCACATATGCTACTTCCCATTTCCCCTCATGCCGGGTAACACACTGTTTTTCAACACCTCACAAAACCAATATCCACTGGTGCCTTTTCACCATTTGAGGCATTTGGGGAATTTCTTACACAGGGCAGCTATGTTCTTGCTATATTTCTGTCTTTTTCTCACTACATCTTTGTGATAGACAAATTAGTTGCACTGAATTTGTCTAACTTGTTGATAAGCATTTCAGTATCATTTTAATGGCATGCATTCAGATACCTAGTCCATTCAACTACAGTACTTGACCTTGTATCTGAATTCCATCAAACAGTTGTCAGGTTTTAGATGCATGTTATTTTCATAGGCTTTATTTGGTATTATTAATGGCCTTTTCAAAGCAAGTAGTCTCAAAATAGTGGTTTTGGATTTTTGTTACTTTTCTAGGTCACAATCTCTATCTCCCAAGTATTATGACTCTGTGGTCACAAACTAAGTAATAGAAAATTCAGAATCAACAGGTTTTGTAAATCTTCAGAAATAATATAATTATCAAAGTTATAAATGAAAATGTGAGAGGAATTTATAGTATTATGAAGTGAATGCAAAATAATTCTGACAAAGTTCTATGAAAGCCCAAATAAATGAAAAGTTCTGTATAAATTTCAAAACCGGAAATGTACTGGTCCGCCAAGAATTGTGAAGTTGTAAAGATGGCATCATCCACAACTCTGTTGAATAATTTACAAAAGTTCCAGAATAATATTATAGTCCAAATAATGAGCACTTTCTATTTCCACTGAAGTCCAAACAAATGTTTGTCCTCTCGAATAGTATCAAAATACAACATTAAACACATCTGCAGACTTACAACAGGAACACAAGAAATGAGGATGACTCCAAAATAGGAATGAATCTGATTGCTCAGTTATCTCTTTATATACATCTTTTATTGTGACTATATTTCACAAAATACTTCACATAATGGATCATGCTACTCATTTTGCCTTGAACTTGCCTACTCATGTGACCTAGCCCGACCAATGGGAAGTTACTGAATTCTTCTAGGATTGTCTAAACCTCATCAGCCAATGAAAATTAAGATAAAGACTTCTTTAAGTCTTATTATTAAGATTATTATTAGTAATTGTCAACACATACATTTATAGATACCATGTAATTTTATACCCTTAACAGAGACAGATCATGTAGGCAAAATCTAACTAAAGATATTTTATTCAATTTACAACCATAAATAAAAATTACAAAAATTAAATAAAATCATATGCCACGAGTTATACTATATATATATATATATATATATATATATATATATATATATATGACACAATCAAGCCACAAACTATGCACAAACTGTGAATTATTAGCATTAATTGATTTTGTCTCACAGCTGTTGCTCTTCTTTGATAATATTCCATCTTTGGTAACATTGAGGGTCCATTATAGTTCTTCTATTATTAACACAATTGCGCAGTACAGTTACCGTATATGCTTGCGTATAGGCCTTTTCGTTTATAAGCTGGCCAAACCCCCCCCCCCACTGAACAGGTGTAAACACTAAAAAAAGTGCATGACTCGCGTATAAGCCGACCCACAACTCCGAGACATTACAAGATGCATGCGGTAAGTTCTAAATGCATTTATTTAGGTAAACTTATAGTAACAAAAAGTACATGTATACTTATCTCGGGCTTGGCATGTATGATTATTAAAAAGAAATGGTATAAACTTGTATGAAAAGTAATTTATTACATTTTCTGTTTTCTTGTTGTTTCTGCCTAATTTAGATTTGTGTATAATTTGATCGAACGATGACAAGAATTGAGCAATTGTGAGTTGCTGTAACACTACCTCTCCCTTCAGACCCAATTAATGTTTGTTTATGCATTATTGCATTGGACATTTTATATCAGTGCACCAGTAATTACGTTTTTATTTTGCCCTGAAATTGTAAATACCTAACTCATTAAAATTTGATCCCAGTATGACAACACAACGAACAACAATACAGTTTGATTCAATGCTCGCAATTAGGCAACTGAACGTATTTACATAATGGCGCAACCTCATGTACATTGTAGGTTTAAACACACGCTGAATGAAGTACATTCCGCTGAATGAAGTACATCCCTTGGAGTCGAATCATGGACATCACTGCACTAAACTTTAATATCTCCAAAATACAATAATGAAGTTTCAGAAATAATCCTTTGAAAATTATGCTAATACCATGAAAGATGAGTTGTAGTTTGCTTTGATGTAAGTGACCTTACACCATACCTGTCAACTCTCACGAGGGGAGAAAAAAAAAACTCCCGAATTTTAGGGTCATTCCATGCCAACCTCCCGATTTCATAATATCTCCTGATTTTTGCAGAGAATTCCCAATTATTACATTATGTCTTCGATTTACATTTCTCCTAAAATAAAATAAAAGTCCTACATAAATAGATATATCTTATGCAATCCATGGAAGCCATGTCCAGTTGTATCACCTGTGAATATTGTCGTGATGAAATAATTACTTTACTAGAAAGAATTCGCTTCTTCACTAAATAGGATGTTAAGTTTAAACATTATTCACATAAATTTATGATTTTTTTCATCCACAACAATACAAAAATCAGAAAATAAACCAGAACAAAAAATAAACCACAACAGTAAAACTGTCAGCAATTAATTTCAATCCCAGTTATGATCACCGTGAATGCTGTAGCTACATTCCCACCAAAGAAACTTGCACAAGTGAACACCTGGCATTTTTATACCGTATATATGAATTTTAATTACCATTGTTAAATTAAAAGAAGGAATGAATATACATACCACGCAGCATATATGTCTTCAAAAAACTAATTCAGAACACATGTTTTATAGTAAACAATACTAAATGCCTTACGAGTTGACAATAAAGGAATAAAGTCAGATATACATCTAGGGGAAAATAGTTGCCACGTGTACGGTACCATGAGGCTGTCTATTTAGGTACCTTTAGTTCAGCAAAATTGGTAATCCTTTATTTGCCAATCAATTACTGGTGCTTGCATAACACATGGTAGTGTAGATCGTGGTTTCTTTGAATCATGACGGAGGGCCAGTCGTTGTCACAAAATAGTTGCATCAGTAAGGATTAACTTTTAATTAGTCGCGCTGGCTTTCTTGCTTGTTTAAGACTAACCTTTAGCTATTGTGCTGTTTGGTCACAGCTGACCAGAATATGAAAATAGGACATGTCCTGGGGGAAATAAGGCGCGTCACAGGGAGAAACCGCGCGTCCTTTGCAAATTTCGCTCATATTAGACCTGGAAAATCGATCAATATTTAGTGAAAACAAGGCTTTAAAAATGCCACGATAAACCTCCCGATTTTAGGTCCCAATCTCTATTTTTTATTCAGTCTCCCTACTTAGCTTTTGAAAAACTCCTGTTGGACAAGTAAAGTCATTTGTAAATAAATCTCAAAATGGCGAGGACCAAGCAGACTGCCAGGAAGAGTACTTAGCCAGGACAAAGTAAACTTAGCTTGGACAAAAAGGAGCAAAAGCAATCATGGAACATTGTACGTAAAAGTACAAAAACTTAAAAGGCAAGACAAAAAATACAGAATTTACTACAAAGTGAACACAACTCAGTGCACGAGACGCGCGAACAAACCAAGATGGCATCTAACAAAGAGTTGACCGAACTGGAAAAACATTTTCACACAGAAAGAATAGATACATTAGAAGGATCCTATCTGAAATGTACATATAGCAAGGGAGTGCAAGAAATAGATACATCAAGGATACCAGTAGAAAAGAGACCTACAATGAGTGGAGTGATGGCAGCTCTACGAATAAGGAATAAAGATTTCATAGATTTAACTGACAGTATCAGTACAACTAGAAAAGGATTTATACTACGACCAAAGGGAACTGAACCAATTATGCCATATGGAGAAATGGAAACAGCAGGGGGAACAATAATTATAAAAAAACCAGAACCTTTTTTGAGGAAAATCAAAAAGAGGACAGGAGAGCTGCACATAGTAGATATACCCATGGAGATTCCATTAGAAGCCACGGTGGAAAAATTCCAAAAGAAGTTTAAAACCCAAGTATTCAAAGCGAGACTAGACACTATCCCTGGATTCAAAATAAAGAACGGGAATAGAATACTGGAGATTGAAAAAGAAAAGCTATATACCATCAAAAAAGTATTCTTTTTACATGGATTCTTAGCAAAAACGTGGTATAAAGGTTGTATCTTCCATAGGAAATGCCATAAATGTGGAGAAGTGGGGCACACGCCCAAGAAATGTCGAATCGAACAAGAAATGGCACAGCAATTTCAACATGTACGACAGACACGCCACATTAGCGAAATAACAATATTTCCAAAACAGACAAAACAGAATCAAGCAGTGACACAAAAACAAAATGATAATCATCAACAACAACAACAGACAGAAGATAAAGAGTCACAAGAGTACAGACAACAAATGAACCAGAAACAAACTCTACAGCAATCAAAGAGTACGCAACAACAACAACAACCAAGTAAACAAAAACAAGCTCAAAAAGAAAAGGATAAACAAACAGAACAAATAGGAAAGGAAAACCAACAGCAAATGATACAAAAACCAAATGAAAAACAACAACAACAACCGACAGGGGAAACAAAACAGACCCAGCAGCAATCCAAATGCACACAATAACAACAACAACCAAGTGGGGAACAAAAACAAAATCCAAAAGAAACAGAAGAGAAACAAATAGGACCAGTGAATACACAGAAGAAGAAACAGAGAAAGAGTAAAAAAGCAAGGAAAGCCTTGAGTAAAGAATCTGGGAAAAATACATCAAAATCAACATCGGAAGAAATTGAAAGACCTGAAAAGAAAAAGTACAAGCTATCACGAGATGAGGACCTAGAGGATACATGTTATGGACTCACTGAGATAGAGGATGAGGAAATGCAAAGATATTTTATGGACTTTGACGAGATACAGGACATATAAATACAAAGAGATATGTATATTTATACATATAGTTATGATATATATAATCAATAAAAAGTTCCAAAGACAAAGACTCAAAAACAAAAGAAAAGGCAAACACCCTTTTTAAAAAAAAAATAGCAAACACTTCTATACTAAGCCTTCGGGTAAAAATAAAGTAATAGCAAACACTTCTATACTAAGCCTTCGGGTAAAAATAAAGTTGGGGCCCCTTGAATGGCCGAAAAGATCAGAGGAGGGACACACCCCCAAAAAAAAAAAAAAAAAATTGAAAAGTAGACAGGTATGTCTTACACCCCGTTTTATAAAACTACGGTAATCGTGCTAATATTATGGAAGGAAAGGCAATTACACATCCTTGTACTGGTACAGCTGCCAGTCAAAATTCCCTCTTAACACAAGCCAGTTTCGGGGTTTTAATGAATAACTGGCCTGTATTGCTATCGGAAAACGAAAGAAAAATCCACCAACTAGCAGCAAAGGAGACAAGGAAACATCAAGCTTTAAATTGTATGGAAAGCTATGATGTTGTTCAGCCAAAACACAAAACTAACATAGATTGATGATGAACTTAGTTGATCTATAATGAGAATTTTAGCCTTTATTTTTACCACTCTTCGTGAACATGTAAGTTATATTGGTTATGTGCCTTGTACGATTAAACGTGCATACCTTTTCATAAATATTACCTCAGTTTGTAGGATCGCTTACATCATTGAAAATGAGTAACTCGTGAGCGTGTGATTCAACGTAAATGAAACAGCTGTTAAGGACTAGCTGAAATGTTATCTGGAAGAATGCAATTTGGTCAAAACAATGAATAAAGCAAAAGCTACAGTGAATATATTTGGGAATAAATAAGGATTTAAGTGATGCTATGCACGCTTTGTACTGTGTAAGTACTGTACATTATAGTTCAGCCTGGTCTCCCGGGTAAATTCAACCGGCCCACGAATTATGAAGTCTGTATTTACCTTTATTTAATTTTGTGCTGGAGAAATCAGAAAATATGCACATGCAAACTAACAACAAAATCAACCATAGTACTTGATAACAGTTTAGTAAGTGTCAGGTCACCGAAAATGGTTTTTTTTTACATGCATGTCTTAGGGCACAGACAAAAAATTATTTTTCGTGTTCCAAGATAACAGCCTTTACAGTAGTCAACAAAAAGACTTAAAAACTGTCAAGTTTAGACATTGGCGCATGGATAAGCCGACCCCCCCTTCTTTCAGGCCTTTATTTTTTCCTAAATTATTCGGCTTATACGCGAGTATATACAGTACACATCTGGCAGGCTCTGTCTGGACCCATCACATCCAGGTGCAATATGCACACACACTTCTGATTAATTACCCTTTTATACTGGTAAAACTGTCATACAATCATCGAAATTTATACATACATACCAACCTTTATGCTTTTGGCGTAATCATTATGCTTTTTTCACCAAATTACATTTTCTGTATGATTGCATATGGATTAGACTTTTTTCTACATTAAAAAATAAAATTAAAGCAATAAAAAGTTCTTTTTTTTTCATTTTATTATTATCTCTTTAATTCCACTCATATAAATTTGAGAATATTCTTGAAAAGGTGACTGCTGAGTAAGAAAAGCGTAAGAGTAATTTCCTTATTTGCTATTTAGAGTAACTGTATATAACCCATTTCAAAGAAAACAGAATGGTTTCTTCAAAAGTGAACTTTGCCTAACAGATTCATTTCATTGATGAGCCAGTCAGTTAGTTAACCAGTCTATTTTTGTAAAGAAAATGGTGCCGGATGTTCAGTGAAACACTTTACGGTGTGAGTTGTGGATGTTATATGATGGAAAATGTTAGAGCAGATGGATCTTTTCAAACTTTAAAACATGTCAGATCAGAAAAAGTGACATGTCAACTCTGCTTTACAAACTTTGACAGAATATGAAAGTAATGTAATACAGCACACTGAACATTTCACCATGAACATTGCAGAATTCCAGTTCATGATATTCCATTGAAAGTTACACAAATCGACTAGTTGAAGTGAGAGCTGAATATAAATAATTTTTCAGTATATTTTGTGTTTGTATTCTGGTTCTAATCTATATGGAGTTTGCCCTTTGTGACAAGAATTTTGACCAGCTGCCAAACCAGGTTAGTCGTAAAAATGTATGTTTTTCATACATGCTGTAACTCTGGCATGTATTATATAGATTACACTTTTTATGTCCAAGTTATGCTTTTTTGATACTTATAATAGCAATAATTATGCTTATACTTCTCAGGGGGTTGGCATGTATGTATGGGTGTAGGTGAGGTGGCATGTATGCATAGGTGTCAGGGGGGTTGGCATGTATGTATAGGTGTCGGGGGGGTTGGCATATATGTACAGGTGTCGGAGGGTTGGCATGGTATGTATAGGTGTTGGGGGGTTGGCATTTATGTATAGGTGTCAGGGGGTTGGCATGTAATAGGTGTCGGGGGGTTGACATGTATGTATAGGTGTAGGGGGGTTGGCATGTATGTATAGGTGTCGAGGGGTTGGCATGGTATGTATAGGTGTTGGGGGGTTGGCATTTATGTATAGGTGTCGGGGTTGGGGGTTGACATGTATGTATACGTGGGTTTCAGGCATCCAATTTTCCAAATACCTCTGCATGCTGGGAATCAGAAGTAGTACATAGACACAAAAGAGTTTTTAACTGGAGTTGCATGCATATGGGTGAGCTGTTTATCTGTGAGTGGTCATCAGAAACAGTCCCATTATTTATTTGTCACTTGGTTTCTATTTTCTTTTAATGTCATAAAAGATACAATTTGTAAATTAAATTTACTCCATATACCGGTACCTAAAACTCCAACTGTTCAGATGTACTGGTTAATTTGTTTTGTCCCAGTTTTGAGTTCAAGGCCTAGCCTTGTTTTTGAGTTAGTGGAATTTTCCATTGGAATGATTTGATTTTCCAGAACATTCTTTTGCATCGTACTTCAAGTGCAAAAATATGTAAATAGGGAGTTGATATCCAAATATTCCATTTCTGTTTAAGATCAGCCTCTGGGAATCTATTAAGTTTATATTTGTGTTGCTGAAATGAGAAATAATTTGAGAGGAATTATTTATTGAACTCATTCATTGGATTACTAAAGTGGTCATTGACTTTAGATTAATACAATACTTTGGATTTTTGTGAATTCATTCAAAGACATTCTGGACTGCATCATTGGTATACCAGGACATTCAAAATTGTTGGTATATTAGACGTTCAGGATTATTTGAATTCAGTATCAGATAGATTACTAAACATATCTAGATCAGTAATTCCACAGGTCAGCAGAACATAAACCATAAATAGATTGAAATAAGTTAGATATTAGAGTGATCGATGTTTGAACAATGTTATACTGTATATGTTACATACTTTTCTTTGAAAATATTGATCATACTGGAACATATGTGAAAGTAAAAATCTTATTTGATATTGAAATGGCTACCATACTGTAGGTGACTACAATAGTGTAGATGAGAGACTACCATAATGTAGGTGAGAGATAAAGTTGATGGACAGTGTTCTTTCATTTCATCTGTACATCCATTTAGTCCATAGAAAACTTCTAAGGATCTCAGAGAACTTAATTTTTCTTGTTCAGGTTCTGAACCATGACTGAAATGTAGATGAAATTGTGAACCATGACTGAAATGTAGATGAAATTGTGAACCATGACTGAAATGTAGATGAAATTGTGAACCATGACTGAAATGTAGATGAAGAACAAAGCTGAAGAATAGTATACCTAGTTGACATTTATATTACTGCATTTTTCATGATTTCATTTTCATCATTTCTAGATGCCATCTGGACCAAGACAGAAAACCCGGATTTCCATGACAACAAAGAGCATATCTTGCTTCTCATGGAAAAGCTCAATATCATCGCCAGGCCAAAGTCATATGGTGAAGATGGAAAGATCAAGGTCAGTTTAGACAAAGCCTAAAGTTTAAATACTTCATTTGTGTTTTACCTATAATATTCTATTGTGTAGGCATATAGTGCTGATGGATAGAGGCTGTTCTTCCATTTTATCTGTTCATTCTGTCAGTCCAAGGAAAACTTCTAAGGATCTCAGAGAACTTAATATTAAGAAGGCGTTTTCAGTATCGTGATGCAGATTGGTCTAAGTCTAGAAGACACTTGATTTTTCCAAACTGGCTTCATTGAAAGTGTTTACCTAAAATGATTCAGTCTGTGTCAAAGAGAACCATAAATGTCGGTCTCTTTCCTTTCACATCCTGTTTCTGAGTTTATTATGGTATAAACTGTAAGTTGCACACAGCTTACATAACACCCTTCCGGCATTATTTCCTGTGTTAATCAGCAACTGATAGTTTATACAATTATAAACTAAGAAAAAACAACATTAAACTCTTAAATGATAAAGTTATTGGTATGAATTGTCCACATGCTTCTTTTATTGCTTTTTTTATATAAATTATATGTCATCTAAGTAATCAAGAAATATTCATTCTATTCAAAGAACAATTAACATATAGCGTTGGTCAGTATTAATATGAATTCATTCCATTCCAAGAACTATGGACATATTGTAGTAGTACAGTATCAATTCATTCCATTCCAAAAAGACTAAGGACATATTGCAGTGGTCAGTTTTAATAACAGTGCATTCCATTCCAAGAACTATGGACATCTTGCAGTGGTTCAGTATTAATATGAATTCATTCTATTCCAAGAAATATAGACATATTGTAGTAGTTCAGTATCAATTCATTCCATTCCAACAACTATGGACATATTGCAGTGGTCAGTATTTATAACAGTTCATTCCATTCCAAAAACTATGGACATCTTGCAATGGCCGAATTGCAATATCAATTCATTCCATTCAAAGAACTATGGACATCTTGCAGTGGCCGAATTGCAATATCAATTCATTCCATTCAAAGAACTATGGACATATTACAGTGGCCGAATTGCAATATCAATTCATTCCATTCCAAGAACTATAGACACCTTGCAGTGGCCAAATTGCAAGATCAGTTCATTCCATTCAAAGAACTATGGACATGTTGCAGTGGTTCATTATTGTATTAATTCATTCAGTTCAAGGATTTTTTGTTACATAGATTTAATTTGTATTATTTGTTGGCTTTTCTTAATGATTATACGTTATATACATTTGTATTTTGTACTTAACCTTGTCTAAAATCAAGATCATTGTGTACCTGATGAGTAACATTTATTTTGTAAACAAAATAATTAATATTTCTCTATGAGGTGGGTTAAATATTCAGAGCATTATCAATGGAGGTAAACATGTTTATCTTAATCTGAGTATAGAACATTGGTATTCATTTGGAAAAACCAGGTGTACTGGATATTTGCTGTGTTCTTTATTATAATTTTAGTAATAGACCTGGAATGTTCTGGAAATAAACTTTTGACCCTCATCCTGGTTCTCTTATTGTGTCTTAGCTTTTTATTTAATCTTGTTTACTTGAAAACTTGCTCATTCTTGTATTAACATCTGTGGCAGAATAATTCTTATTGTTGTGTTCAGTATTTGATTTGGGTGGAATAATGTATTCAAATTATTATTCACTGGAAATACAAAGTGCTCATCAATAATATTCTTGGACTGGAACACTAATATGGAATTATAGTGAATTTAGAAAGCACATATTTGTATTAAATTATTAAGATAAGACTGATAACACATCATCATAAGCCAGGCCATTGGCACATTAGCATATTTGAGACTACAGGCAAGTCAACACATTTAATATTGGAACTTATTGGAATACAACTGGAATTCAATTGGACTTGTGATAAAATTTTTAGACCTATTTCAGATTTAGTTAACAATATTCTAAGTTCTTCTTATATTTACACTTTTCAAAACTTGGTTTTCTTTCACTCTTTTATGTGGCTTAGTTTCAGTATCAATTCATTCCATTCCTATAAATATGGACATATTGCAGCGGTTCAGAATCAAAATCAATTTATTTAATTAAATGAACTATGGACAAATTGCAGTGGTTCTATATCAATATCAATTCATACAATATAATGAACTATGGACATATTGCAATGGTTCTATATCAATATCAATTCATACAATATAATGAACTATGGACATATTGCAGTGGTTCTATATCAATATCAATTCATACAATGTAATGAACTATGGACATATTGCAATGGTTCTATATCAATATCAATTCATACAATATAATGAACTATGGACATATTGCAATGGTTCAGTATCAATATAGTCATTCAATTAAATGAACTATGGACACATTGCAGTGGTTCTGTATTAATACAAAATCATTATATTCCTAAAATTAAGGGTATGTTGCAGTGTTTCAGTATCAATAAAAATTCATTCCATTCCTAGATCTATAGACATATTGCAGTAGTTCTGTATCAAAATCAGTTCATTCCATTCCAAGAACTATGTACATATTGCAGTAGTTCAGTATCAATATCAGTTCATTCCATTCCAAGAACTATGGACATATTGCAGTGGTTCAGTATCAGCATCAGTACACTTGATGATTAGGCATGATGAATTATTTTCCTTATTACCTGATGAAACAAAGCAAAAAAGAGAAAATCATGATATGAATTATTATTATGAATTTCATACTGAATTCTGTAATACAACAAAACTATTCTGAAACAAATTTCTTATTCTCCATCAAGGGGATACAATCTAACTTGTGTTGATGATAAATAGCCATATGGAGGGGTGATGTAGTGATAAACACTGAATTTTATGTTTTCCATCACATTTTCCTTTTCATTCTATAAATTCCCATGCCTTATGATAAAAGGGGTAGTGTTATATGGAGGGGTGATGTAGTGATGAACTCTGCATTTAATGTTTTCCATCACCACTTTCTATTTTATTATATAAATACCCATGCCACATTATAAAAAGTGTAGTTTCATCCAAAGGGGTGCTGTAGCGATGCAGTTTCCTTATCATTCTATAAATACCCATGCCACATTATAAGAGGGGTATTGGTGTACAGAAGGGTGTTATAGTGAGGGAAAACTTGTTGAATGTTTTCAGTCACACTTTTCATTTTCAAAATGCCTATACAACATTTTAATGTTTTCAATCACACTTTTCATTCTCAAAATGCCCATACAGCATTTTAATGTTTTCCATCACACTTTTCACTCTCAAAATGCCCTTACAACATTTTAATGTTTTCCATCACACTTTTCACTCTCAAAATGCCCATACAGCATTCTAATGTTTTCCATCACACTTTCACTCTCAAAATGCCCATACAACATTTTTAATGTTTTCCGTCACACTTTTCACTCTCAAAATGCCCATACGACATCTGAATGTTTTCCATCACACTTTTCACTCTCAAAATGCCCATACAACAAGTTAATGTTTTCCATCATACCTTTCATCTCAGAATTCCCATTCAGCATTTTATACAGTGTGTTGTTATACTGTGGGGAGTTATAGTGATGGAAAACTGTATTTGATGTTTCCCATTCTACTTTTGCTCTGTAAATTTAGAGCTGTTTGAGGTTAAAGGTCATCATGGAATGTGGTATTCTTATTTATGCTATCACTATAAGGTGTCTTGTTCTACATTAGGGTTCCTATCTTAAAGGTCATCATGGAATGTGGTATTGTTATTTATGCTATCACTATAAGGTGTCTTGTTCTACATTAGGGTTCCTATCTTAAAGGTCATCATGGAATGTGGTATTTTTATTGATGCTATCACTATAATGTGTCATCTTCTACATTATGGGTCCTATCCTAGAGGTCATCATGGAATGTGGTATTCTTTTCCATGTTGTCACTATGTGTGTCCTGTTCTACATTAGGGGTCCTCTCTTAAAGGTCATATTCTTATTGATTTTATCACTATAAGGTGTCATGTTCTACATTAGGGATCCTATCTTTAAGGTCATCATGGAATGTGGTATTCTTTTCCATGTTATCCGGGACCCCGAGTGGTCTAAGGTGAACACCATTACAGATCACAGCCATCTTACTTCTGTCTGCATGGGTTCGAGTCTCGAGCTTGGCCAGTGTGAATATGTGGGAAAGCTTGCCGGTAGCTTCTCGTGGGTTGGAGGTTCTTTCCAGGGTTTTCCCAGGTTTTTTCTGCACCATTTATACTGGCCACCATGTATAGCCTATCTTGTGCTGACAAATGGCGTTAAACCCTATAACAACAACAACAACAACAACAACAATAAGGTGTGTCCTGTTCCACATTAGGAGTCCTGTCTTAAAGGTCATCATGAAACGTGGTATTCTTTTCCATGTTATCACTATAAGGTGTGTAATGTTCCTCATTAGGGGTCCTGTCTTAAAGGTCATCATGAAACATGGTATTATAAATGTTGTCACTATAAGGTGTGTCCTGTTCAACATTAGGGGTTCTGTCTTAAAGGTCATCATGAAATGTGGTGTTATCAATGTTACTACTATAAGGTATGTCCTGTTCTACATTAGAGAGTCCTAAAGGTCATCATGAAATGTGTTATTTTGATACATGTTATCAGTAAAAGGTGTGTCATGTTCCACATTAGGGGTCCTATCAGAGACAGAAAATAAACCCCAATCCAGAATTTTGGTTGTAATATGTAATCCCTTTTCATACATATCTTGAACCTTGACAGTCAGAATCCTGATGATTCCATAGTACCACTTGTAATGTACTTCTCCAGCCAGCATTTGTGACTCAGTATTAAATATTAAAAAGTGAACTTATTCTTCTAACTGTTAAATGAATAAATCAAACAATTGTATCAGCATAACACTGTCCATTTTGAAGCAGTTTCTGTATTCTTTATATTAGCCACAATTGTTCTTGCATTAGGAATTGCAGGGTTGAAGTGAGATGGGCGCAGTGGTTGTACCAGATGTGGCATGGTGAAGTGCTGTATATCATTGGAATTTAAGTGGTGAAGTGCTGTATCTCACTGACATTTTAGTGGTGAAGTGTTGTATATCATTAGCATTTTAGTAGTGAAGTACTGTATATCATTGACATTTTAGTGGTGACATGCTGTATATAATTGGCATTTTGATGGTGAAGTGCTGTATATCATTGGCATTTTAGTGATGAAGTGCTGTGTATCATTGGCATTTTAATGGTGAATTGTTGTAAATCATTGGCATTTTAACGGTGAAGTGCTGTATATCATTGGCATTTTGATGGTGACGTGCTGTACATGTATATCATTTGGCATTTTGATGGTGAAGTGCTGTATATCATTGGCATTTTGATGGTGAAGAGCTGTATATCATTGGCATTTTGATGGTGAAGTGCTGTATATCGTTGGCATTTTGATGGTGAAGTGCTTTATATCATTGGCATTTTGATGGTGAAGTGCTGTATATCATTGGCATTTTGATGGTGAAGTGCTGTATATCATTGGCATTTTGATGGTGAAGTGCTGTATATCATTGGCATTTTGATGGTGAAGTGCTGTATATCATTTGGCATTTTGATGGTGAAGTGCTGTATATCATTGGCATTTGAATAGTTTGTAGGTAAAATTTGTTGATCAATAATTGTAATAGTTTACTTGAGAAATTAAACAGTATTGAGAACCAGTTTTAAGGAGTGGTCACTTTTGACATTATTCTACTCCTGTTCCAAAGCAATCAAAAACTCTTTACAAGAATCAAAAATAGAGCCAAGTATATCTTCACTCAAATGATTCAAACGCTAAAAGAGAAATCCAATCAATCTTAAGAGCCTGTGTTAGCTTTTTTAAGCTGTCCATCATGGTAACACCTTTTGAGCAATTCTTGGATCTGTACCTGGATGTCTGTGCAGCTTGATATTTATCTAACTTATCTCAACCAAGTTTTTTTGTTGTCATTTTACAACATCATTTAATGGAGTTATAGCCTCTCTTTGCCAGACCATCTAATGTCTTGGCACAAGAACATCATTATTGGACTTCAGACAGGTTTCTTCATGCCACTTTATATTGATGAATACTTGCTGATCAGACTTGTCTCTGCAAAGTTTAATTGTTATCATCATCTAGCAAAGTTAAATGTTCTGTTTACCAGACTACCTTGCTTTCTTGTTGGCACAATAACAGGATATCAACCAGTTAGGCCTCTTGTTTCAGGGTTATCTGCAGCATTATATAGTGGACCAATCCACTTTTCTTTTCATATAGTAATTTTTCTATTAGTACACTGCACAAAAGTATTTAGCTTGTGTTGATGAAATGTTATGAGTCTATGTTCTTAAAATAACTAACTGAAAAGAGTGAAAAGCACCAAGCTTTGTAAAATTCAACAAATAATTTATTTTCCTAGAATACAAGTGAAAATTTCAAATAAGAAGTTACAGTATTGTGACTTAAATCACAAAATCATCCTAGAATTATAGGCACAAGTCTTATAATTTAAAGATCTGAATAAATGTGAGTAGAAATAAAAATTAAGTTAAACGGAGAAGGTGTTGACATCCCTGTGGTGATCTGTATTGTGTTGTAGTACCAACAGTCTTTTGTTGAAACACAGTAATATAATTCCAGGTTTGAATTCACTATAAGTCCCAGTACATGTCTCTGTCCAGGAATATTGCTTTTTATGGGCACTATGTATTTCCAGGGAAAATAATCACTCAGTTAAATAATTTGACGAAATAAATTCCAGCCCAAATGAACACTGACCACAACAATAAGACAAATTGATTCTGCTAGATCTTAGCATGAAAGAATAATTTGTCCAGTGACAAAATTATATAGTCATCTGCTTGACTTAGATCACAATAAAAATTTTCTAGAAAAACCCAAACATTACCTTATGGAAATTAACCTTCTAGAAAATTCTTAATGTTTACAAAATAAAATGTTAAACTTAGTTATTCTTAGAACGTCTGTAACTAAAATATAATATTAACCTGGATAATGTCAAGAAAACCAGGTAAATTGTGGGGGAGTCCCAACAAAATAGACCCAGACCAAATAAACATATTTACTTCTATTAAAACTGATCCTGATACTAAACCCATATAAATATTTTAGCTATGTATTAGTTGTTTACAGAATAGAATTTTTCAACAAATCAAAACTTCAGGTCAAGTATAAAATATACTTGAATTTGGACAAGGTTACATCCAACATACAATGTTACATTACAATAGCATATAATGAAATTAAAAAAAAAGACTAACTAATAAACAATGCAAATAAAATGTACATAACAGTAACTTGGCAATGTTTGCTGTCAACTTTCTGAATCATTATTTAGTGGATTGAGTTATATCCCCTGAATGAGTGACTATCACAGTTCTACACAGTATTCTACATTACTTTTTCTTTTCAAGAGAATGTTGTATGCAGATTAATGTATTGATTACTCCTGTGTTTGATTATTAATGTCAACAGCATTATAAATGTCTTCCTTTACAAATGTGTGTTAATTCATGTATTATACCACCTTGGTTTCTTTACTCTTTTCTTTATAAAACTGTACTCCCTTTCTTCCATCAATGAGCAGGAACATAAATAACTGGAATTTGGTTGTTTTTCATGGTGTGCATTAATGTCATATTTGTAATGAGAAGATGACACATAAGATGGATTTTCTTGGAAAATAATCACGAAAACCAGTAGAGAAAAAATATTTTAAGAACATCACAGAGAACAGTGTTGCTATAGCAGTGAAGACATTTGCTGTGCATGATAAAGTACCAGAAAAAGTTGAAATATAAATATTAATTTCTCATATATAACATTTAGGACATTTATACTGTGTCCTCTTCGTATCAACAAATTATACAAAGTAGAAAAGTGTTCTTGACTGAAATTGAACTGTTATCTAGTCACTGCAGCCTTCTCAACTGACTGCGAGTGAGATTAGTCAACTTGTTACGGTCCTTCCCCTAATTGTCTTCAGTAAATTCATTATCAAACTTAGTAATGAAGATGTGTCATCCAGATCTTAACGGATATATATCATTCAGGTCTCAATGGACTAATGTTATCTATATCTCAATGGACATATATCATTCAGATCTCAATGGGCTAATGTCATCCATATCTTAGTTGGCATGTGCAATTCAGATCTCATTGCATGTAAATGTATGAAATTCAGATCTCAGATGAGTGGGATTATGAACCCTGTGCTTTTCTAAGAAAAGGTTGGGACTATGTTACATAGTTCATCTGGATGTGTCTGTGAATAATGTCATGCAACAACTCACACACCATTCTGCATAGAGACTTCAGACTGAGATTATGTTATACTGCCTATTTGGCCATGTGTTTCTAAGTAACGTCTGAAACTTCAAGTTGGGATTATGTTATACTGCCTATTTGGCCATATGTCTCTAAGTAACGTCTGAGACTTCAAGTTGGGATTATGTTATCCTGCCTATTTGGCCATATGTCTCTAAGTAACGTCTGAGACTTCAAGTTGGGATTATGTTATCCTGCCTATTTGACCATGTGTTTCTGAGTAACGTCTGAGACTTCAAGTTGGGATTATGTTATCCTGCCTATTTGGCCATATGTCTCTAAGTGACGTCTGAGACTTCAAGTTGGGATTATGTTATCCTGCCTATTTGGCCATGTGTTTCTGAGTAACGTCTGAGACTTCAAGTTGGGATTATGTTATACTGCCTATTTGGCCATATGTCTCTAAGTAACGTCTGAGACTTCAAGTTGGGATTATGTTATCCTGCCTATTTGGCCATATGTCTCTAAGTAACGTCTGAGACTTCAAGTTGGGATTATGTTATACTGCCTATTTGGCCATATGTCTCTAAGTAACGTCTGAGACTTCAAGTTGGGATTATGTTATCCTGCCTATTTGGCCATATGTCTCTAAGTAACGTCTGAGACTTCAAGTTGGGGATTATGTTATTCTACCCATCTGTCCATGTGTGTCTGAGTAATGTCAGAAAGGAAATCATTCAACCTCATGGAAACTTCCGATGGAGACTGTTGCCCATGTGTGTTTGAGTAACGTAAGGCAGCAGCTCAAACACCGGTATAGATAGAGACTTCAGATGGAGACGGTTATCCTGTCCATCTGCCCATGTGTGTTTGAGTAAATGTCAGGCAGCAGCTCAAAAACCCATATAGACAGAGACTTCAGATGGAGATTACAGTATTATCCTACACATCTGGAGAGTATGTTTCTATGTGTGTGCAAGTAATGCCATGCAACTCCTCATACATCTTAGAGACTTAAGACCTTTGGATATAATTGACATTTCAAAATATTGAAATAGCACACAAGTGCAGGGGTTAGATTATTAGGAGTTATTTTACATAAATTCAGAATAACACAAATTTTGAAATTAACACATCTAAAAATTGGTGTTTGTAATAAGCAATTCAAGTATCAACATGTTGTTATGCAGATTGGAATTGGACACCTGAGTCATGCTCCAGGGATACACATTTGTAGCCTCAGGGCACAACACTTAACTGTATGCATTTACTGTGTGCAAAAAAGACATTATCAATATTACTCCAAGGATTTAATGCCTTGTTACTACCTTCAATTGTATGTACTGACTGAAAATAGACAGTACTAATATTACTCTAAGGATTTAATGATTAGTTACTACCTTTAACTGTATGTACAGACACTGATTGTAAATAGACAGTACTAATACTATTCCAAGGATTTAATGCCTTGTCACTACCTTCAGTTGTATGTACTTACTGTAAATAGACAGTACTAATATTACTCCAAGGATTTAATGATCAATACTACTAAACTTGTCAAAATTGATTGAAAAACATGTCCATGACTCATTCATGTCATATTTAACCAAACACTTGCTGTTACACCCTAATCAATCAGGTTTTAGACAGAAACATTCATGTGAGACTGCCTTGATCTCCCTAGCTGATAAATGGCTTCAAGCACTTGACCAAGGTAGAATAATAGGATCTGTATTTGTAGATTTCAGGAAAGCTTTTGACATGGTGGATCATGAAATCCTTTTGAAGAAACTGAAAATCTACCAATGTGATGAAAGCACAGTTAGATGGTTTACTTCATACTTAAGTGAGAGAGCACAACATGTTTATATAAATAATGTTCTGTCTGAACCTGGAACAATTAGATGTGGAGTACCACAAGGCTCAATTCTAGGTCCATTACTATTTATTTTATTTATTAATGATCTACCACTTGTACTAAGGGACTCAATATCATCTACAGATCTCTATGCAGATGACACAACATTGTCAGACATCCAAAACACAAAGCATGAACTCGAAATTTCTCTACAGAATGTCCTAAACAAACTGGACAACTGGTGCACATGCAATGGCATGGTGGTTAATACTGGTAAAACTAAAATATTACTTATCTCAGCACGGAAAAAAAGGACAAAACTTGATAGTGATGAACTATGTCTGACATGGAAGGATAAAAATTTGCAAATGGTCTGTCATGATAGTCTACTTGGTGTTTTGGTAGACAATAACCTATCATGGACTGAACATATAAAACATATCAGTAAAAAAGTCAATTCAAGTTTATGGCTTCTTAGTAGGATAAGACACTTTCTCCCTGAAAGGCACAGAAAACTATTTTATAACAGTTACATACAACCCTATTTAGACCACTGTAATACAGTATGGGGTAATTCAGATGATAAAAACATAGCAAAGCTGGCACATCTCCAAAAAAGAGCATTTGAGTTAATATCAATCCAGAAAGAAAGCAAGGAAAATTTAGCTGGTAAGTTAAAAATATTACCTATTAAAGACCGAATCTGTTTGAGAAAATCCAAATTAATGTACAGGATATCCAATAATATTGCTCCTGAATATTTACAATCACTATTCAAATATAGGCTACCTGGCAATACTCCCCACCTGCGATCCATGTCTACCAAACATTATAAAATTCCCAAACCAAATAAGGAATTATTTTAAAAAAATTTCCAATACTCTGGAACTTTGCTCTGGAATAGTATTCCAGTTAAGATTAGAAATGCCCACTCGATTTCCTTTTTCCAAACCCAGTATATCCATTGGCTTCAGAGATGCAGCTAAAATAAATAAATTCCTTTGTATGAGGGCCTCAAGGTAGATTAGTTCTTAGCTAATTGTGTTACCCTCTTTAAATAAAGTCATAATAATAAAAAAAAA
The DNA here is from genome assembly GCA_016617855.1 of Megalonaias nervosa. Classification (NCBI taxonomy): domain Eukaryota; kingdom Metazoa; phylum Mollusca; class Bivalvia; order Unionida; family Unionidae; genus Megalonaias; species Megalonaias nervosa. Next base: position 43,298 of record JAECUM010024042.1, read on the forward strand.
AAAGTTACTGCCTTTAACTGTATGTACACACACACTGACTGTAAATAGACAGTACTAATATTACTCCAAGGATTTAATGATTAGTTACTACCTTGAATTGTATGTACTGACTGTAAATAGACAGTACTAATATTACTCCAAGGATTTAATGCCTTGTTACTACCTTGAATTGTATGTACTGACTGTAAATAGACAGTACTAATATTACCCCAAGGATTTAATGCCTTGTTACTACCTTGAATTGTATGTACTGACTGTAAATAGACAGTACTAATATTACTCCAAGGATTTAATGCCTTGTTACTACCTTGAATTGTATGTACTGACTGTAAATAGACAGTACTAATATTACTCCAAGGATTTAATGCCTTGTTACTACCTTGAATTGTATGTACTGACTGTAAATAGACAGTACTAATATTACTCCGAGGATTTAATGCCTTGTTACTACCTTGAATTGTATGTACTGACTGTAAATAGACAGTATTAATATTACTCCGAGGATTTAATGCCTTGTTACGACCTTGAATTGTATGTACTGACTGTAAATAGACAGTACTAATATTACTCCAAGGATTTAGTACGTAGGTCATAACATTAGAACTATAGAGATTATTACCTTTAACTGTATATACACATAATGTGTGTAAAAAGACGGTACTAGTATTACCCCATTAATACATGGGTCATAACATTAGAACAATTACAGTTCCTATCCTTAACTGCATGTAAACATACTTGTTGTAAATAAAGCAGAACTAGTATTACCTCCAAAATTTATTATATGCATCATAGAATTAGAACTAGAGAGATTAAAACTTTTAACTGTATATGCAATTTATATGTATGAAAGTACAAATTTATACAAGCAAATGACATTGGCCCATAGGTCCATTCCCATCCCCTTCAAAGATCTCCTTGTTCATAACTGGGAAGCTGTTGAGATCCCCACCTAAGCACTTGGACATGAAAACACTAATTCAGATAAACAAGTAACATTTGCCCCTGGGTCTCTTCTCACCCCATGGTCACATATTTGGGAGGGTGTAGATGAAATAAAGCAGTCAAGCATAAGGATATGTTTTACCTATAGTTGGATGAATGAGTTGATCTGATACCATGCTGAGGTTTTAGCCACTGTATCTACCTATATTTGAATGAATGAGTTGATCTGATATCATGCTGAGGTTTCATCCTTGTATCTGCCCATAGTTAGATGAATGCATTGATTTGACACCATTTAGCCATTGTATCTACCTATAGTTGCATGAATGAGTTGATCTGATATCATGCTGAGGTTTTAGCCATTGTATCTACCTATAGTTAGATGAATAGTTGATCTGATATCATGCCGAGCTTTCAGCCATTGTATCTGATTTATGTCTCCACCAATGAAGCATTTCTAGTTTAAAGGGTCATTTTTGTACTTTTCTCGATTCTTTTAATAACTTTTGTTTCATGGTATTGAACCTTTGAAACTTTATTGTATTTCAGGAAGAGAATTACTTCCTTGCCCCATGTATGCTCCGTCAGGCAACACCAAAGGAAATTATCTACACTGAAGCAAACACTCAAAATGAGAGTACACCAGTTCTTTGTTTCATGAGTAAACAGAAGTTTCTACCCCCACCTGTCTTTCATAGGCTTATCGGTGCCTGCTTGACTCACTGGCCCATCGCCCAACAGGAGTCTGAGAATCTAATTTACTGTGGTTGTTGTGTCTTTGACCTTGACCTGCATCACAGATTGACCCTGCATTTCAGAGAGTATGTCATCTTCACTCGAATTGTAAGAATGGGAGTGACAGATATGTCATGGTCTTCACAGGTTTGCAGTGAAGCAAGAAACTTCATTTTTGAGAACCTGTCCAAGATAATCGGAAATCTTGGCAAGAGTCTGCAGGTTGAGCTACATGTACAGTGCCCTAATTCTGATGTAGGCAGTCTTGAGGGATTGATTCCTGTGTCTCTGCTCCAGAAGAATGAAAGTGTACCATGCCATTCCCATAAGAAGAGTCATACACTCATGACACGATCACTCCTTGAAGTTTGGTTTGAGGAAGAGGTGAGTACAGTCATTTTTAACTTGTAATGACATGTATTTAAAAAAGTATTTCCTTTGCTCAAAATGACTAAAATCCTGGTGTAAGAGTGTGTTAAATGAATATATATTAATTAGAAGTAGTGCTAAGTGATGGAAAAGTAACTAATTGAAAATAAATATGGAAAAATTAATATTTTACTTTTAGAATGAATATTGTTACCTGCTACAACCATTTGCATTTAATGAGATTAAACATAGATACCTTTCTATAGCAAAATAAGTTTTAGACTCCTAAGCTTTCGACCTTTTCACAAGGTCTTCATCAGAGGAATGACTTCTGGACTTGAATCACTTAATCAACTAAATGTTGATCACGTGACAAAATCCTTCTTAAGCACCAACAGGGAATCCCTGCCATCAGTTGTTGAACATAGCAAAGAATCAGGGAATACTTTTTCTTAGGATAACATCAGAGTACTCGGTAGGGAGAATAATTCCCTCTGGAAAAAATAAGGGAAGCTATTGAAATCATATAGGGGGAGCCACTGTTGAACCTTGATTCTGGATTGGAACTTCTGCCTTTGAAAAGGAGGATTTTTGTCAAAAGTGTTATTGGTTCACCTGTCATATAAGACCTGCTTCCTTACTGCATTGGCAAACGACAAGCAGAATCAGAGAATACAGGCCCTATTATTGCCCCCATCTACGTGCAGTTCCCACAAGATGGGTCAGCATCACTTGTGATGGCCCCAACTCTCATTTCCTAGAACAGGGTAATCAGACTTTGGTAATAAACTCCTGTCTATTCTGAACACTTCAAAGGGTCATCTACAGAACCCATTGTGAGCTCTGAAGTGGTACTTAAGGACGACTGAGCAATTTCATCAAGGGAGATCATGCCTCTTCTTACCCCTCACATGGGATCAGTATGATGTATCAACACCAGCATTGCTTATGCTTATGATATTGGCATAAACCTTAGTTTTTTCAGTGATAACTTATGCCATTACAATTTCCCCTCTTTCCCATTTGAATTTCAGTAAAAATCATAATTCTATTTCGGAATTAGTAATTTTCATTTGGATCCAGTATTAGTGTAGCCAAATATAGTGACGAAAAAAAAGACGTGCTCATGAAACTAACCCCATTGATGGCCTGACTCCAATGATGGGCCATCAAGAAAGATTAATAAAAACAATGGTCACAGAAGTTCAAACCAGGATGCGCACAACATTTCCCTGTTATCCAAAGATTGGCAAAAGGTGAAACCTTTGCCTTTTGTAATATGTGAAGTAAGCATATCATTATCACACACAGGAGAAAGATGATTGCAGAAAACAATTCTCCTTTGTAATCAGAAACTGTTAATATATTTGAAGAATAAACCATTTTTGTCCCAGTAAAATATGTTCCTTCAATAATATTTACCCGATCATAATTCACATACGCCCTTCTAATGCCTTTCCGTAGTTACGTCTCTATGGAGAGCATGCCTTCTGTTCCAGTAGTAACCGAATATATTATTCACAGGACTTGGTGCAATCCCTGTATAAAGAGAAATCACTCCAAATGCCCGCCATGCTGGGCTGATAATTTAGCTTGTTACCTATAATGTTTTTCTGAGAGGGTTGGGTTAAGCAGTAGTTCTCCTATAATATTTTGATCGGGTAAGTATTATCAAAGTAACATACTTTACAAGAAAATTTTCCAACTGCTGATGGTGTACTTTTAACCTATCTTGTTTCACATCTGCACACTTTCTAAAGAACTTGTTCTACATGCTCAGGCTTAGATCACTAATAATGATGCAGTTTCACTAAAATCTATGAATAAGTCATAGGAAACAGAGTGGAAGGAAGGAATACAAATTCATAATTACATGTATATAATTGGTTGAAACAATGTTTATCAAAGTTAAACGTTTGTTTCGTATAGTTGTGCAACATCAGTAGTTTCTTTCATAACAGTGATATGTTTGTTACAATGGAGCCTTTCAATAGTTCTGTGATGTACTGATATGCTGTTCAATTTACTTCATAATAGCACTTCATACATAAAATATTTCATTAGCTGTTACGTTGTCTTTTTTAAATGAAGTATACTGCATTCCGTACAAAACTGTTGCACATAGAACAAACAAAAGATCATAGTAAATGAATTACTGAGAAAAGATTCCAGAAATTCAGGCTGATCAACAGAGTAGCAAGCTATAACGAATTTATGGAAAATTTCTTTGCGTTTCTTCTCAGTTGTGCAATGCCATATTACGCTGTTTATGGAGCGTGTGGCATAATTTCGGTGCAAACGGCTGTTGCTTTTACCATGCAGTGCACATCTGAAATCTACGAGTTGGAGGTCTACTGTTTGAAATATTAGCAGATCCAGCTCAGGGGTGTGCCGTGGCTTCCAGTCAGTTTAATGTTGGTTTTTTTTAATATGTTATGAGATAAAGTCTTCCAAATTAGAAGTCGGTCAATTTCAGTTGTTTGTCCCATGCTTTTTTTCAAAAAAATGTCAGTCTGTATTTTGGTTGTTAGTATAAAATATGATGCATGGCACTTTTTCTCTGTTGTGTGTTACTCACTTTACAAATGAATGTTTACCACACATACCAGTTATCTCTAACAGCTCATCAGCAGTTGTTTTTTTTTCAGAGTGTTTTAGTTTTTCTATTTTCTTTTACATTCTTCTCAATAAGTTTTGTTACTTGTTGGAAGTTCCATGGTCCATTTAAAGAGTTGTCTCATTTTAATTCATAATAAATTTTCCTATGTTCTGAGTAGGGCAGTCTATCTGATTTTTTATCCATTGTTTTGGGATTTGTTCTCATGTACGGCCAGTTGACATATGCCTTTTATGGTAGAAGAAAGACCATCTAACTGTTGTGAATAAACTACTACCCGATGACCCATATCTGTTACTGACACTGGAAATTGGTGTAAAAATATGCGCATATTCAGATTCATTTGAGACTTTTATTTGAGCTACATTAAATTCTTTATTGAATATATATTTTAACCCTTCCACCCACATTTGAGTTAATGTTGTTACAAATCTGTGGTCACAAACTAAGTAACAGAAAAAAAACAAAACCAAGAAATTAGCAATTTAAATATCAAAGTTATAAATGAAAATGTGAGAGGAACTTAACAGCATTATGAAGGGAAAGTGCCTTATAAATTTCAAAGCCGAAAATGTACTGTTCCTCCAAGAACTGTGATCTTGTCAAGAATTCCTTTGAACATGCTATAATAACAGTTCCAGAATAATATTTTACTCCAAATAATGAACACTTTCTCTTTTTGCTGAACATTCCAAACTAATATTTTTTATTGTTGAATAATATCTAAGTACAAGATAAAACACGCCTGCAGACATACAACAAAAAACATAATAAATGTGAATGACTCCAAAATCTGAATGAAACTGTTTCCTCCATTCTCTCTTTATATGCACTGTCTGTTGTGAATGTATTTCGCAAAAGGCCCCTCGTGACAGAATATACTACACATTGTGCTTCAAATTGGCCTATTAATGTGACCTAGCCCAACCAATGGGAAGTTAAGACTTATTCTAGAAACATCATAACCCCATCTGCCACAGCGAAATTAAGCCATAAGCACCATTCAAGTCTTATTATTAAGATTATTATTAATAATTGCCAACACATATGTAAACATCTATTGATAGATCCTACGCAGTCCTAAAGTCTTAAGATACTTAGGTCATGTAAGCAAACTTTTACTAAAGATATTCTGTACTAATAACAGCCATGAATAAAAATTATAAAATCGTGTACCAGGAGTTACACAAAATATAGATATACATAGCAATACATTTATAAAGGTGGTTTGCAGTAGGTTTGTGGTGGTTTGGGGTAAATACATGGACCTGCTTATCACTAATGATGATACACGTATTTAACGAGTTTAAAAATAGTGCAAATTTGAGGGTAGATTTTGCCAATAAAGGTGGGGCATTTTTATTTTCAGCCAATTGAATTTATATAAAATAGAGTACTGTAATTATTCGTTGTGAAATTTGAAATGCATGGAATTTTTAGCACTACAAATAATTTATTACAACCTGGAAACCAATTCAGACATCTCTGACCCTGAATCAGAGTCAGGTTTTACCCATGTAAATGCATCTACACAAACAAAGATTCCGATATGATAACTATATCTGCACCTTGGTGAATCGAACAGATATTTTAGTGCTTTATCCTAGCAACATCTATTTGATTTCATTATATAATGCCAACTGTCCCATAGTATATAACAGTGGTGCATTGTACATCACCCAAAATGATGGAGACTATTGACTTAAAAAGGATATTTTGTAAGTTTAACATTGAAAGTATGACTAAGTACCAGAGGAAAGCCATTACAGGTATATTTGAGTGAAAGATATTTGTACAAACATGGACCGGCAGTGGAAACTTACTTATTTAGGAATAGTGTTCAAATTTGAACAACTTAATTTTGATTGGATGCGGCGGCTTGCCACCACCTGCAATGAAATTGACAAACTCAAAACACAGAAATATCTGCTCGATACGCCAAGGTGTAGATAGGGTTATCACATCGGGACCTTAGCTAGCGAAGATGATGTAAACACAGAAGGCTTGGATGCGCATAATGGCAGTCTTCACTAAGTTCTTGGGTGTGATCTTCCAAAATTGCCAGTTGATTTTAATCTTTCCACAGCAAAACCAATTGACTATTTCTCTCATTTCATAGAGGACACCATGTTTGAAACCATAACCAATGAAACCAATTTATATCCAGATGTAAAAAAAAATGGCATGGTAACATTGCAGACAAGCACTGGTCTCCTGTCACACCAGATGAAATTAAAGCTTTTATAAGATTAAATATCATCATGGGTGTTTCCCTACATCATTCTTACCAGGATTGCTTGTGCACAGATGAATTTTTTTGGTCTGGAGCAATTTTTTAACACAATTATGAAAAACCGGTATGCAAAAAATCAGTATTTTCATATCAATGCACAAGCCTCACAGGTGCAAAGAAATGACCCCAATTATGATCCTATTAACAAGGCGAACTGTCTTCATGACATGTGTTGGTCAATTTAAAAAAATACTACCAGCATTCCACTGACATTACAATAGATGAGACAATGAAGAGTTACAAGCAGCATTCAGAACTGAGACAGTACCTGCCTGCCAAACCAGACAAATTTGGCTTCACGTTTTGGACCAGGTGTGATGGAGTTATCTCATACATGAGTATTTTTCAGCTGTATTGTGGCAAAAAAAGACCAAAGTGAACTCAGGCAAGGTATGGTTTTGGGTATTGCGTTGTTCATGATCATTTCACCAGTAAGTTAGCAACTATCACGGCCAGATTTCCACATGTTATCCTTTGATGATAAAAACATACAAATTTGTGTTTCGAAACTTTCATAATAATATGTAAATAGCAATTTGTGTTTTAAAAACAGAATCAGTGATCTGGATACTTGAACTGCCTCTTGTACACTATTTTGTCATAAAATTAGTTTATAACTCTAAATGAACCAGTAACGGGGAAATAATAGGGTATTAATGGTGGTCATCGCAGTGTCTGGGAAGCACCAATTTATTAGATTGTTTGTTTTCATAAATCAGTGGGCAAATATATTCAGGAAAAGATACAATTCATAGAAAGCAAAGCCTATGTATTATGTTATTTAAGATTGAACTTTAAAATACAATTATGTAGGTCAGAAACGTATGGGCCAATGCTATGTTCGGGAATTCGTGAGAAGCGTTGTAAAATCTGACTTGACTCGTATTTGTGAAAATACGGAAAAATACAGTGAAGCAGATACTATTTAACCAGTGTCTAAAATTACTACAAGTACATAGACAAATAAATAACAGATAAATTTGCATTCCTATCAAACCGCAGTTCTGTCCCATACATTAGTCAGTTCCTAGTGATATACTACTCACTAGAAGGTTTCCAGACGTTGTTCTTACCATGGGGTGATGCTGCTTTCCACGCAAGCGTCAGCAATTTAAAAATAAGGTCATTAATATATGTATACATAAGTGTTCTGTTCTGACAGGGATTATTACTAAAAAGTGAGTGCTCTGAAGGATTTAATGCCATGGGTCAAAAGAAGAGGGTTTTTAGTTACCATCAGCATACCAAGGTCAGTCAAAATAAATTTATTAATTACTAGCAAGCGTCTGATAAGTCAGAACTGATGGGGAAGTTAAAACAGCGTAAAACTTCAGTATGGGATACGGCCCGACAACGTTGGTCTCCGCTGTCAGGGAATAAAAAGGGGGAGACCTACTTGTTGGTCAGCAAAAGAGCCATATCAGTAATAGTATGGATTTTAGTGTGTTATGTATGAATAGTTATGGTAATGTTATCCGCAACAAAGAAATGAGGATAACAGTATGATCTGAAGACACGTGTGCATTTGCCCTCATGTACATGGTACAGGTGTTGTTTCAAAGACATTTAGAAATCTTTGAAAGTGCCAGTATTGTGAACTTTTAGACAGTAATTTTTTAAAAAATTCATTATGGGTAGTTGATTAAGCAATTGTACTAACTTGCAATTACAATAATGTAATCTGGTTATTTAGTTAAAATTTGTTACAATGTAGTTTATATTAGTCTCTGTTAGAGTCATATGCCCAAAATAACTCGGAAATTTTTTACTTGAAAATAAAGTATTGCTTACATTCAGTGTTAAATGCAGATATGAATACTGGGAAATAGAGGGCAGAATTCAAATAAGAGAACGCACATTTTATATATATATATATATATATATATATATATATATATTATCTTGCTTCACGTCCATTCCTCCCTGATGAGCTCTCACTTCTCCCTGTTCTGTCCAAAAGGAGAAGTCACTTCTTCCTAAAATTCAAGTCTAGCTTGACCTGTGTGAACTAGCATATACAAGTTGAGCTATACGTGTGATAGAGGCATTCTTTCTAGACATGTGACGTGGCATTATATACATGTGATGGAGACATTCTATACATGTGATGGGGCATTATTTACATGTTTTGGAGGCATTCTATATATGTGATGGGGGTGTTATATACGTGTTAAGGAAGTATTCTATACAAATGATAGGGGCATTATACAAGTGATGGACACATTCTGTACATGTGATGGGGGCATTATAAACATGTGATGGGGCATGATATATATGTGCTGGGGTGTTATATACATGTGATGTAGACATTATATACATGTAATGGGTTTTATATACATGTGATGGCGCACTCTATACATGTGTCCGGGTTTATACATCTGAAGGGGGCACTATACATGTGACGGAGCCATTATATACATGTCATGGGTCATTATGTGCATATGATGGGGATGTTATATACATTTGATGGCTGCATTCTATACATGTGACGGCGCCATTATATATGTGTTGGGGCATTGTATACATGTCATGAGGGCTTTATATGTATATAATGGGGGTGTTATATTCATGTGATGAAGGCATTCTACACATGTGATGGCAACATTATATACATGCAGTGTGGCATTATATATATGTGATGGGGACATTATATAAATGCGATGGAGGCATTATATACATGTGATGGTACATGAAATACATGTGATGGGGTGTTATATACATGTGATGGAAGCATTATATACATGCAATGGGACATTATAGACATGTGATAGGCATTCTATACATGTGATGGAGGCAATCTATACCTGTGATGATACTTGAAATACATGTGATGGGTTATTATATGGTTATTATATACATGTGATAGAAGCTTTATGCAAATGTGATAAGGGCATTCTACACATGTGATGGAGGCTTTATGCAAATGTGATAAGGGCATTCTATACATGTGATGGAGGCAGTGTTTATGACATTGTCATTGAGTGCTTTTTATGACGAGCTTTCAGTTCATGAAATTCACCAAAATAAAAATTTGAATGCATACATTAGTGTATTATGTCAAATATGGTATGTGTATTGAAAATATTTCCTTTTGCAGAGTATGTACAGTGTTCAGCACATGCCAGTTCAACATGCCAAAGACAGGTATATGGAATATCCAAATCGAGAAATTGAATCAGACTACACTTTCCAAACTCGCCAAACCCCAGCACTACGTCCGTCAAAACCACACCCACAGGAAATACGTTATCTAACTCCCCCTACCCTGACCAGAGCTTATGGTGCCACCAGGAAGGTACAAATGTTTGATAGACATCCACCATTGGAAAGGTTTGTGTACTTAAATTAATTAGTGATATATTCAGATGCTTGACAGATATCTACCTGTGGAAAGGTTTGTGATTACTTAACCTGTTGAATGATATATTTAGATGTTTTGTAATCAAGAAAATTCAGACGTAAAATACTTATAAAGTTTAAAATAACATTCAGATAGAATAAGAACACTACCTGCATTAAAGAAAGGTAAATACTTCAAATATTTCCTGATTAAGATTTACAAATGTAACTATTTTGGGAGCATTTGCAGCATGTTAATGAAATAAGTATACAAACATGCATTTAATTTCATGGTAAATATGAGAAATTTCTCAGTTGATTTCATAATTCCTTTCTTACATTTTTATCTTCATTTTAGGATGACATTGGAGTATATGACAAGGCAGGAAGGAAATGTTGCCTATTTGCATGACCTTCAAAGGATGGAGCCTAAGTAAGTGTTTCTGAGTTCTTAATCACAACCTCCATTGTCATTCTTACAGTACACCTCATGCAATTTTTCAACACCCCACATGTCACAGTGGGGTTGGAGATTGAGTGGAGAGGATTTTTAAAAATCCACCGTCTCTGCACATCCCAAAAAAAGTTGCTGCTGCAGTTTGCATAGAATAGCTCAGCACTCTATGTTTCTTCACATGGTATTCTCGTACAGCCACCATGGACTGGATATGGAGTCATTAAAATGGGCATGGTTTACTGTGTATGAGTTAGAGTCAAAAGAACCATGATAGGTAAGAGTTACTGTGATGGGAAGAAAAATGTACCTAACTATAAACCAGTCAGATAGACTGATAGAAGATGAAAAATGACAAATAAAAAGGAAGATAAAGATCATTTATGAACGAAAACTAATGTTTGTATTGTTTTTGGCAAAAAGTCGTGAAGGAATTCAAGGTTCTGGAATTGGAGCTGTACAGCATTTATTCTAGCTGGACCTTAGCTAAATGGGTCATGTAGATTCCAAAAAATGAACAATTGGATATCCAGATGAGCATGCCTATTGGTTGTCATCTGAGGTTTGGCAACTCATGCATCTGCTATCTTTAGCAGATCAATATATATATTCTTATGGAATTATGTATCATCTTTTAAATTTATAACATATTTTTCATATTAGTACTTTGAAACTACAAAGTTGTATTTTATATCATTTAATTCAATAGTTAGTACTACCATGAAAGTACATTTATACACTGTAGTAAGAGTTCATTCATCACAAGGCTGATTCAGGTGAAATAAACAACTAAGCAGGGCAGAATGTATGTCGCTTAAACAAGCATGGCAATTGAAAGTATAATTGCCTTGACATGTATGCACTAGCATTTGATTGGTTTAGTGAGATTTGAATGTCAGACCAGGACTGTTTGTGTATGTTGACGACCAGGTTATGTGGTCCTTACGAGGAATGGAGGCCACTTGAGGTGCCCGCTGGTGATGAGTGGTCATTTAGTTATAAAATTATGGTTCTTAGTTTAGCCAATGAAAAATAGTCTGTCATTGAAGAGTCATTAAGATTTATTCCAAGATCTACAATCAATTTTTTTCAGGCCAAAACTTTCTGGTTTTTGTAGATCTTGTCATATTTCTCAAGTGGTAGGAAAACCCAATCAGAAGGTACCCAAAGCTCATTTGTCACCTATTCCTGCATTTGACGAACCATTTAGTAGACCAGTGATAGATCGTGTCAGCCCTTTACCTAAGACTAAGTTGTTGATAATTTTTTGTGTGTCCACAAGTTTTCCAAAAACTCTCCCTGTGAGGAATTTTAAAACGAAGACCTTAGTTGTAGGTTTGGTAAAGTTTTTTTTACGCATTTTGTTCTTCAGAGAGATACATGGAAAGGGACAGCAAAGGTGTTCAGTTGTTGTTTCCTGTTAAGGAATCTGTTTGAGATTCTCTACAGAGTTTGTATTATGGTCCATATAAAGTTAGGAAGAAAGTGAGTGACTTAAAATACAGTATCGGATCCATACCCCTGGGTGGCAAGATAGGAATAATGTTGTCATAGTAATATTTTAGGAGTACGTAGTAAGCAATAGCAATGTAAATTATTCAATTAATTTTCTGTTACCTGTCTCACAAACATTTAGCATTTAAATGAAGATGAGAAATTGAATATTGGAGAATATGAAGTAACTAATCTTCACAATTCTGAACGTATGGACAATCTGGACCAGAAACTTTCGCATCTGCTGCCACAAGAGATGAACAACCTGGAACAGCTACTAAACGACGTGGTCAAATAAAACCTATAAAAAAACATTAAGGTGTAGGCTATTTCTGAGTTCCCTGTACCTATCAGTTAGAAACAACTGATGTAATGTGGGGGTATAGCTGGTTATTATTTGAATTTTATTCTAAATTTTCCATAATGCTGAACCCTTGGACAATTTGCTGAGTAAGAAGACAAAGTTTCACTGGTCAGACAAATGTCAGAAGGCTTTTGATAGTTACAGGCCATACTCAAAAGTGCACCAGTTTTGTCAGCACCAGGTTTCAGTAATCATTCAAAATGTCTGTAGATGCTAGTCATGTAGGGGTCGGTGGACTACTAGTAGTTATAGGGGATACCGTAGCGTCAATGGGAATTAGCATTACAGACCCCCCCGGGACCGTATAGCGTCAAGAAAAAAAAGCACACCCTGGGACCGTATAGCGTCAATGGAAATTTGGTAGAGTGACTAGCACACCCTGGGACTGTATAGCGTCAATGGAAATTTTGTATAGCGACTAGTATACCCTGGGTCTGTATAGCGACAAGAGGAATGGAACAGGTGGCATGACGTCACACTGGTAACAATGTAGCAAAAAAAGAGAAGTACTGTGACGTCAGGCTACCTGAGGGAGGGCTATAGACAAACACGAATCAAGAGCATTCATGTATAAGAAGAGTAAGGGTTTTATACATATATTCGTTTGGGTTGGAGACAAAATGAAAATTAAGATCTTTTCGAGGTATTGGAAGTGGCCCTGAAAAGGGCCGTTGTTTGTTATGTTTTGTTAACACCATTCCGTTAACATACAGGACATCACATAGGTCTTCTTTTCTTCCTCAAATTTCTCAAAACTTGTCTTAAACTGTGTCTCACTTCTGGTCCGTAGATGAGAGTCCGCTTAAGACAGCCTTGTCTTTCCACATAACATCTTCTTTTCCAAATAGTGGCACCGGTGATCCGGATGACAGTCCATTTTGTTTTCACATACATGGGTAAGTCTGTACGGAACAGCATTGAGGATACCAAAGTAGAGGATTCTACGCCGATCAACATCTTCTCTGTGACGAGAACAGGTGAAGGGAATGAAGTGAACCGCGTTTATTTATAGTGGAAGACTGGATCGAAACGGATTGAAATGGTTCACCAATCCCAACACGCGTTACAAAATTCAGTCACTTCGCGGAGTCTGTCTTCCAATCCGAAGAGAGCTACCTGTGACGCCACATTTCCTATATAGGCACACTAGCGTCTGTGCGCAGTGAATCGATGCGGTAGTGTTTTGTGAAACATGACGGAACCTAAGAAGACAATGAATTGGGGTGCACCGGCTGTGGAGACGAGAAGTAATGGTATAGCAGCAGCTACCAAAGTGAACACAGTGCTACTTCCCTAAGAGGTTGATTTCAACTGGGATTTAGTAGATTTTTTATCTTCTTCCCAAGAATTTGTTCCGGTACCAGTACCTTCGCCACTTTCTCCTTCTTTACCACGTGTCGACGATTTTAAACAAAGACAGAAAGAAGAATTGGAGAAATTTTACAGCAGCAGAAAGAAGCAGAGCAAGCATTTCTCCTTGAACAGCAACAGCGAGAAGAAGAAGAGGCAAGAAGGAAACGACAGGAAGAAGAAGCAGTAGAGAAGAAACAAAGTCTAGGAGAGAAGGAGAACAGCGAAAGTCAAACGGTCACGGTACTCTTGGACATTTTGGCCGAGTTAAGAAGTCTCAAACAAATGTATCAGACTTCTTTATTACGACCCAAGAGAAAAAGACCTTCCCGAGCCAAACAACCTAACCCTGTGACTACACCAGAGATACCACCCCTAGTGATTTCTACTAAATCATTGACAGGAGCAAGTCCAGAAGTAGGCCTTGGCCGTGGCAAAGGCTTAAGGCAGTTAAAGCGAATTGATTCTCGTTTCTGAATTTGTTCTAAGGAAAAAAAACAAACACTCAACAGTCCTTTTCAGGGCTACCCAATACTCTCGAAAAGAGTGACTATTCATTTTGCCAAAATCAATTAAAACTCAAAATCTCTTCTTTAACCCTATGATGTACGTGTTGTGACTGTATGAGTGTAGGTCCTTATTATTTCTAAATAATGAAAACCAAGAGACACTTACGTTTTTTTCAGTTTGGTCTATTCTGTTACAAATTTTTTACATTTCAGTATCACAACATAACACAACACAACACTTTTAAAAAAGTTCATAGATTTCTTCTGTGTCTTTTTTCTTTCACTCTCTCTGTTTTTTCAATTTCTTCACTTTTACACTTTTTTCCTCTTCTTCGTCTTCTTCTTCCTCACATTTTTCTCGTCTTCTTTTCTTTTCTGTCTTCTCTTTCTGAACGTGTCGGGGTTTTTCTTTTGCCGAGGTCACCTCTGTTTCTTCTTCTTCTTCCTCCTCCTTCTCCTGCTCCTGTTGTTTCTTAGGGCACTCTGAAGACCAATGTCCTTTCTCTTGACAATGATAACAGGTATCTTGACTTTTGTCTCTTCTGCCACTGGTCTTGCTTTTATAACGATGTGGACATTCTGTAGCCCAATGCCCTTTGTTCTGACAGATATAGCAAGTATCTTGACTTTTATCTCAAAAGGAGGAAGAGTAGTCCTTCGGCTTGTCTGAAGAAAACTTTCGTATGACACCTCGCAAAGCTCTATTCAAAAGTTCGATCTGTGTGGGTTCTTCCATTGTGCTGATCGGATTAGAGTGAAATGAATACTGAGAGGGGAGTCACTAGCCCTTTATATATGTCCTGGTCTTACATAGATATATAGGGGTTCATGGTGTTTCACATGTAGTCATTTGACTTTTTGCAATCAAGATGAAACGATCGCATCATTTCG
The DNA here is from genome assembly GCA_016617855.1 of Megalonaias nervosa. Classification (NCBI taxonomy): domain Eukaryota; kingdom Metazoa; phylum Mollusca; class Bivalvia; order Unionida; family Unionidae; genus Megalonaias; species Megalonaias nervosa. The sequence goes on from JAECUM010024042.1 coordinate 58,658, forward strand.
AAAAGAAAGGAGAAGAAAGTAAGAAGCAGAAACGTGATTTATCGCCTCGCACAGTAGCTGAAGTCTTGGCACAAATTCATGCTAGCGATTTTGAAGATGAGATGAGTGAACCAGAATCAAAGCCTAAAGAGTCTACACCAAATCAAAGTCCATTACCATCAGTAAACCCTGAAAAGTACTACCATATTCGGGAGACGGACAAACGCTCTTCCAGAAAATTTAGAACCACGGCCTACACGTACGCAGTGAAGTTTAAAGATTTCAAGTCTGACGTACCCTTGGAAAAAGCAGAAGGGTTCATCACCGATGTGTGGGATTCTTTGTTAACCTCACTAAAACGGCAATGTCAAGCCAAAGAAGACGATCGCTTGAGACTTTCCATTCATCACGACAATTTGAAGTCTCCCATTTGGATCAAGTTTAGCAGTCCAACAGAATTGACACCTTCCAAAATCATGGACAAGATTCAACACGTACAACAATCCAATGACAAATTTCACATCACGGACGGAAAAGCAACACTGTACATGACCCACGTGTCTCTTCCCCAAGGGACAGGTAAAAAAAAGTTGATGTTGGCAGACAACCTGTGTAACCTCAAGCGTAGCCTCGTCCAAATTAACAATCCAAAAGACAAGATGTGTTTAGCCCGTGCCATCGTGGTGGGACAAACGTATGCTGACAAGAACGACACGGCAGAATGGAAAAGAGCCTGGAAAACTATTCAACAATCGGACCGAGCCAAACAACGAAGAGAAGCGGAACTCCTGTTACAGCAAGCGGGGTTAGCTAAAGACACGCCCTGTGGCATTCCTGAAATGCAAAAATTGCAAGACGTCTTGGCTCCACGTTACACCTTGAAAGTTCACCCTCAAGAAGTGCGCGGACCTCTGTTGTTTCGAGGTAAAGATTTTAAAGACGGAAAATACATTCACGCCTATCATCACGACGAACATTTTGATGCCATTACCAGTATCACTGCATTCCTGGGATACGGTTATTACTGTGAGAAATGTGACTATGGCTATAACAATCAAGAGCAACATAAGCATTGCGGATCAAAATGTAAGGGATGTTTAGCCTCTACACCCTGTCTGGGCGAAGGACAAGAACGAGTGCATTGCTCTGCTTGTCAGCGCACGTTTGTCAGTCCTGCCTGTTACCAACAACACCTAAAGACGCAAGGTTCATAGCAGAAATGTGCTTGTCAGCTCTTGAGATTGTGCCCTACTTGTGGACAAGGCATACGTACCAATAGTGTTAAGTTACACATTTGTCGAGGAAAGAAACGATGTCACATTTTTCTCCAAATCG
>JAECUM010024043.1:0-73190 GCA_016617855.1 Megalonaias nervosa
ATATATATATATATATATATATATATATATATTGACCTCTTTTAATTTCAACCAATTCCTTATGCACTTTGCTCCCTTTTCAAACTTTATTGCATGCTCAATGATCAGTCTATGTTAAAGCCTCATATTCACACACACAGTTATATTTTATCAGTTATATTTTGTTTCACTCATAACAAATCTTTTTCTGGCACTTTGTTAAGGATTGCTTAATCTTAACATTATTGGCAGGGAGTGTTAAAAATTAGGTTCTTCAAATATCTTTAGGCAAAATATTAATTTGAAGCTTATTGTTTCTGCTGGTTGAAAATCAGGGAAGGTTATGATGTGACCAGTTATCTGTCATCTGCCATTTATATGCTGTCAAGTCACTATCCAAGAAATGATTATCTCAGCTCCTCCCAATCCAATATTTTAATCATTCAGAACATTATATACATATTTACCCTAAGGTGAAACCTCTCCTAAAAGAAAGTTGTGTCCTGTTGACTAAGCATTGCCAATATGCAGCCCTATGGCAAATTTTGTGATTATTACATTGTTGGTCATATTGTCATAAACATTTTACAAAATACTCATTTAAACACTATGAAAATTATGTCTCATGGACTTTTAAAATGGCTTCCAAAGAAGCCATCTTGACAATTGAATTTCTAATGTACTGATTTGGTTGTTGTATGCTAAATGGAAATTGTACCAAAGCAATAATTGCAACATGTAATTTTTAAAATTATGCCACTTGTGTTTTTGTATTATCAGTAGAAATGCCTGCATGATTGAGGGAGAAAATGTCAGTTTTTACTCTTACAAATTCCTGCACTAAACTCAATACAAACTCTCCAAATATCTTTAGGATTATTTCCACTTTCATAAAGCACTATTTTATAGTGTTATCTTTTTTTCATCCAGCACTATTTTATAGTGTTCTGTTTTGGCTTGACTTGTCATTTTATTAATTTTATTCCTCTAAATTTTATAATCTGCTTGATTTCCTATAGATTTTAGATCATCTCTTCACTTTATTACATCTAAAATTTCGGGGGTGATCAGACCTGACTAGTGGTCTTTTTTTGTATGCTTTGTGTTTTTCAAAGGATTTGATTGTTTACAGTTTCCGTGGAAAGATCAATCAAAGTACCTAAAACATCAGCAATATCTTCAATGATTTAGACTGCATTCCATGGAATAATATCTTCAGGAAATGAGATATATAAAAGTTTTTAAAACATCAATTAGTTATAGATTTATGGATTTTATTTTTCTTTGATTTGCTATTGACTTTATGTGTAGGAAAAATTGCACAAAGTGGTTACTTTAACCAATCTTAGAACTATAATTGCATACATGTAATTGTTTATCAACTGAAAACAACATCTATCAGTTGCTTGTCATAGACTTACTGATAAACATCATTAAATCAATCTATTAACATCACAAGATTTAGTCCCATGTTAAACATGTTATGTATTTTTCTAAAGCTGTTTTAAAATTCATGTGCTTTAGTCTTGGAATAATGTGAATACTAAGGAATATCATCAGGATTCATATTTCTTGGGAAAATGAGGTACAGTACATGTAAATTAATATACAGATGGTTTACTTATTTATTAAAGATGAAATACTCGTTGTCAAGAAAGCTGCACTGTTCTGCACTCAATTCAGGAAAAATGCATAAAAATGCCACTGAATTCAATATTGTTTCAACTTAACTTGGGTTTTCTTGGCCACATAGGTTGTCTCAAGCTAGCATGACACAGTCTGTGTATTTGCCAGATAGGATGTCTCAAGCTAGTATGACAAAGCTTGTGCATTTGTCACAGCCTGTGTATTTGCCAGATAGGATGGCTCAGGCTAGTATGACAAAGCTTGTGCATTTGTCTCAAACTAGCATGACACAGCCTGTGTATTTGCCAGATAGGTTGTCTCAAGCTAACATGACACAGCCTGTGTATTTGTCTCCAGGTAGCATGACACAGCCTGTGCATTTGCCAGATAGGCTGTCCCAAGATAGCATGATAAAGCTTGTGTATTTGCCAGATAGGTTGTCTCAAGCTAGCATGACACAGCCTGTGTATTTGCCAGATAGGTTGTCTCAAGCTAGCGTGATACAGCCTGTGTATTTGTCTCCTGGTAGCATGACACAGCCTGTGCATTTGCCAGATAGGCTGTCCCAAGATAGCATGACAAAGCTTGTGTATTTGCCAGATAGGTTGTCTCAAGCTAGCATGACACAGCCTGTGTATTTGCCAGATAGGTTGTCTCAAGCTAGCATGATACAGCCTGTGTATTTGTCTCCAGGTAGCATGACACAGCCTGTGCATTTGCCAGATAGGCTGTCCCAAGATAGCATGACAAAGCTTGTGTATTTGCCAGATAGGTTGTCTCAAGCTAGCATGACACAACCTGTGTATTTGCCAGATAGGTTGTCTCAAGCTAGCATGACACAGCCTGTGTATTTGTCTCCAGGTAGCATGACACAGCCTGTGCATTTGCCAGATAGACTGTCCCAAGCTAGCATGACACAGCCTGTACATTTGCCAGATAAGTTGTCTCCAACTACTATGACACTTCTAACTGCCCAAATCAGTCTACATACTTGCCAGTGAAAATAAAGCATTATCTTCTACAAAATTCTACCATACATCTAAATTTGTATTTATGAAAAAAAGTCACTTCAAATTTTATCATTGTTAGAATAAGCATAGTGATCAGAGGTACGCATATGCTTGTGTGAGAGAGAGAAAGTTATAAAAGATGAAATTGCTGTATGCCATTACAGGCATCTGCCAACTTATGCATTATCAACTTATGCAAATTTTGCATTAGCATGATATTATATGAATTTTTTTAAATTTAATTTTTTTGTAAATGTACTGGTAAATTAGGAAATAAAAAAATACTTTTTTCTTTCTTATGTATTACAGATCTTCCCACACCCTTTCTGTTATTAAATATGAATTGGAGAAGGGCTTATCTAAAGTTGTAAGGACTTGTAATCCAAAATAGCAAATAAAATATGTTTAGACCATTAAATATGAACAAATATTGTCACATGAAGTTGTTCCTGTTAATCAGCACTTGAAAGACAAATGAGGAAACTAGATTTGTATGTCACCAGTGAAAAAACAGTTTTCTAATCAAAACTGCTTAACTACTTTATCTGTGCTAAGCCCTTGTCCATGTTGTTGATCACTATGTAAATCTGATACAGAATGTAAAATAATGATCATAATAATAACACAAGTGGGAAAGATTAATGAAAATGTATTTAGTTTTAAAAACTTTTATACAGAAGTTCAAACCATGTACTTATTTGTCTATCATTTTGATCATATGGCTAATGTAGCCTAAACAACAGAAGCAAACTTTGGTGTACTTGTGTCCCAAGCTGTGTGCATGCTGGCATACTGTGACCCAAGCTGTGTGCATGCTGGCATAGTTGTGTCCCAAGCTGTGTGCATATTGGCATACTTTTTTCCCAAACTGTGTGCATGCTGGCATACTTGTGTCCTAAGCTGTGTGCATGTTTACATACTTGTGTCCCAAGCTATGTACATGCTGATATACTTGTGTCCCAAGCTGTGTGTATGTTGGCATACTTGTGTTGCAAGCTGTGTGCATGTTGGCATACTTGTGTCCCAAACTGTGTACATGCTGGCATACTTGTGTCCCAAGCTGTGTGCATACTGGCATTCTTGTGTCCCAAGCTGTGTGTATGTTGGCATACTTGTGTCCCAAGCTGTGTGCATGCTGGCATATTTGTGTCCCAAGCTGTGTGTATGTTGGCGTACTTGTGTTGCAAGCTGTGTGCATGTTGGCATACTTGTGTCCCAAGCTGTGTGTATGTTGGCATACTTGTGTCCCAAGCTGTGTGCATGCTGGCATACTTGTGTCCCAAGCTGTGTGCATGCCAGCATACTTATGTTGCAAGTTGTGAGCATGTAATACATACTGTATATAATCACAAGTCAGGTCCAATTACTGCAAACAGTATATACCAAAATATGCTGTCACATAATGCACTAGTAGATCAGGGTCTGTGTTATTTGTTCTACTGATTACTCCTAACAAACTGCACAAACCAAGATCTACCCATACATTATGTGATATCAGATCCGGGTATGTGCAACTTGCAGTTGGACTTGTTTTATCAGCAAGTACATGTGTATACACTACTCAACATTGCACCAGCTAGGTTGCCAAAGCAATTTCCAGCTTTGCTTGAGCAGAAGAACTTAGTTTACTTGATATACATATACAATGTTTCAACTCTGTCCCCTTATGGCAGCCACTATTTCAAAGCATAATGATCAGCTGCTCGACTTACATAGGGTGGAAATATATTTACAAGGGCTCCATGCTTAGCCATATTGTATGCAATGTAGTCTGAGAAAGACAAAAGTTGATAGTTGATTCTGGTAAGTAAATAAATAAATAAAGCAAAATAAATTACTTGTAATGTGCAAGTCGTAAGAAGACTTTTAGTGTAGATTACAACTGATGCACTTTATCACTCTTGTTTTCATATTTCTAATCCAATACAGTAACAGTATTTTCTGTGGTTTCATTCAAATATTTATAAAATTACAAGTGGTTTGTTTCATAAGTATAATTTATATGTAGATGTATCATGGAGATTTGGAGATAATAAAGCCATATTTGTTAGCAAAGTGAAGCTTGAGTCTGCATTGACTGACAGATTTAGACTATTGGATGTGTCATGATAAATGGAAACAACCTGACTGGGAAATGCTTGAGTCTGCATTGACTGACAGATTTAAACTATTGGATGAGTCATGATAAATGGAAACAACCTGACTGGGAAATGCTTGAGTCTGCATTGACTGACAGATTTAGACTATTGGATGTGTCATGATAAATGGAAACAACCTGACTGGGAAATGCTTGAGTCTGCATTGACTGACAGATTTAGACTATTGGATGTGTCATAATAAATGGAAACAACCTGACTGGGAAATGCTTGAGTCTGCATTAACTGACAGATTTAGACTATTGGATGTGTCATAATAAATGGAAACAACCTGACTGGGAAGTGCTTGAGCTAAGTTGTATCCATTTTCATTTTAGTGGCAGTTTTCTTCAGAAATCCCTGTAGCTTCTAAATGTACCCTCCCCTCTGCTCTGTGATGTTCTATTTTCTGTCTCTTCTCAAATCAATGAAACAAGTCATTTCTAATTTTGCATCACCAGTTATTTTAGTCACTAAATTTTTGTCAGACGAATGAATGGGAATAATTACAGTCACCTGTTAATTAATTTAATACTGTACAACTAATTCTGAGATATTGAGTCGCTTTAAGTCAGGAACATGGTTCTTTTTCTTAGAAGTTTCTCTTGGACAAAACTCCTTAACATTGTGTAAATGTCCCATTAGATTTCATTGTATACATTTGCAGTGTTATTTGCACAACATCAAACATTTGTATCGAATTTGGCTATGCAAATATATGGGATATGCAAATTAAGAAGTTAGAATTAATAAGAAAAGAATTAGTGTATATAAATTCTATGCATATTGCTGCAATTAATTAGGATGTTTTGCACACATCCATATATATGTATGCATACATGTTTATACATGTGTGTGTGTGTATGTATATATATATATATATATTTCAGACTGAGGCAGGATGGTCAGGATTTTATAGTACATTGGCAGGAAGTTATTCTGCATTGTTTGTGGCCAGGTAAAAACGTTGACTCAGATAATCTTTTCATGAAAACAAATTTTTATTTTTAATAAGATAAAAACATCTGATTCTGCAACTAAAACATGAAAGATTTTCTAGAAGTATTCCATAGTGCCATTAGCAATCTTCAACTGAGTAAGTGATCTTAGAAACGTTTTGCAGACAGATTTATAAAATATTATAGTGTCTGAAGATTGTGTAATATGCATCTAAGGAGTTTCTGTCATCATTCCATATGGAGGCTTTTATCCATAAACCTAAAAGGAATTAACATCATTAAATTTTATTACTGCCATTTATTGATTTCTTGTCTTGGTAATTAATATAATTATTTTCATTCTCTCCAGATACTTTCGGATAAAATGAAAATTATACATTTTACAAAATACTTTGTCAGAAAAATGTATACCATAATCTGTTGCACACTGATGCACCCAATGCATTTAATGCCACTCAGAAGTGAGCTAGGTAAAATAGATTACATTATGTCCTTGCTTGCAAAAAAGATATTTTGGTGCTTTTTGTTTTAAGTAACAATAAGATCTCCCTTTTTGAACATACACCCAGTCAAAATTATGCCAACAGTAAACAGAATTGGTGGGCCTTAGTCCAGAAAATCAATGCCTTCTGCATAGGAAAGGAATAATAGTTGATTCTTAATGTAGTATGTATTAAAAGTAAAATTATTTTTGCCCTCTCTACATAATTCACTGGTAGATCAGATCTATGTTGTTTGTTCTACTGATTACTCTTAACATACTACATAGACCCAGATCTGCTGGTACATAAGGCAATAGGAGATCTGTGTTTATGCAGTTTGCAGTTGGACTTTACTTATAAGCAAGCATATGCAGTATGTTATGCAATGAGTGAACATTTTGCAGATTTCTAAATGCTTATTGTGAAGATGGTTTAATGTCATCAGAAAACATGGTGTAATTTTCTTTGCTTTTCCATGCTTTTACAGAGTTTACTACTGTATTTAGAAAACAATACACAACAGTCATTGACTCTCACATTGCTCTGAGGAACAAAAATGCTTTGAGATTTCAACAGCAATCTTCCTTAAAAAGAAGACTTATGATTTGATATCATTTTCTTCAATAATATTTTTGGGACTTTGTATGCCAGAAATTTCAATCTCACAATGCCTTCTAATGCATGACAATAATGGATGTCATAAAGTTTTTTCTTTCATTCATTGTAGGCTTGCAGATATTTTTTCCCATCACATGAAGAAATACCTGATCACATTATACATTCTGGCAGGGATTTCTTTTGCAGTCTTTACTCTGGCTTTATTTGATTTTATTCCATTTTCATCAGGTGAGTCTGTTACAATCTCTGTAAATCACACACCAAAAGTAAGCATTAGCCTCTTTTTGTTTGCAAATGTATGACAAATGTTAGATTGCAACCATATTTATGTTGATATATGCTTCAGTGTATTATAAACACAGTGTGCATGTTAAATATAATTTTCAAAACTGGTATAATTATTATGTTAATCTCACAAAATTTGCAAAAATTTCAGTCAAGTAAAAGTCTCCCAAATGAAAGTTGCTTTTATAAACATTATGGTATAGAGGATTTTGAATTATTAATATGCATCTGTGATTGTGTGTATAATGTGTATTGGAATATTATGTCTTCCTAATGTGTATTGAAATATCATGTTCATGTAATGGAATATCATATCTATGTAATGTGTATTGAATTATTATGTCTGTATCATGTATTTTATTATTATGTCTGTGTAGTGTATATTGGAATATTGTGTCTATATGTTGTGTACTGGAATGTTATGTCTTTGTACTGTGTACTGAAATAAATAATATAATAAATTTCATATCAAATATATGATTTCAGAAAATCAAATTTTCGCACAAATTCTTGATGGAAATATTTATTTGTATGGATGTAATTTGAATTTATCAGATATTGAAATCTCATATAAAGGACACACAAGGGGGCCAAGTGAAATTGTTCTTTATGGACAGGAACCCTTTATATCAAGGTGTTGGGTAAGGTAGTTTTCACAGCATACATTTTCATTTTTGTATTGTGGTTCAACTCTACAATTACTATGTACTTCTGAATGTGGATTGGTATAAGGTGAAGTTGTGTGCATTTGCAACAGGCACATTTGAGAGAATGTTGGCATACCTCTATGCAATTTTCATTTACTGTGACTGAAATTTCTTCCTATGTGATAATTGGGAAACAATCCACTGCCTAATGCAAACAGCTGATAAAAGTGGCCACTAAAATGTGCTCGAGAAATGAACTTGAACTAGTCCAGAATATACTAAATTCTGAAAGTGCAATAAATCAATTATAAAATGTAAAAAACAAACTCATCAGCTAGCTTTTTTCCAAATTACCTCTGAAATCCAGGAAATGAAAAAGACCATGCAGAGCTAGCAGTCATTTGAAAGGAACACATGTGAAGTAAGATCATGCTGCATACTCTATAAGCCAAGTTATACCCATCAGTCATAAACCAAAATGTAGAGAATTAAAACTTTTTTTGAAACAATACCTAAATTACACACAGTCCAATTTAAAAACTAGGCTAACCAAGGGATTTCTTTTTCATTTAAAATCAAACCCTGTGCAGAGTGCAAAACTGTATAGTGGAACTATTACAAATTCAACATGTACCTTTCAATTTTATCCAGGTAGTGCTGCTGCCTAGACATGGCCTAATGTTCCAGTATGCAGTATATCCTTGCATTTATATCACTGAATAGAACCAGAACATCTAAAAACATTATCAAAAATGCTTTAAATAGAAAGCAAATTGTTAAATATGTTGTCAGAAACATTGTATTTTTTAAATCCTTATTTGCAGTTTGGAAATAGGTGGTGCTGACTGTTTCACTTCTAATTCCTTCTCTATAAACATAGTTATCCACATAAGGTCCAATTTATCTTGTTCATTTCAGGAATTCTGTACACAACCCTTATTTTAGGGGGACTACTGTTAACTGCCTCAACTCCACTTTTTTTTGAGACTTGTTGTGAAGCTACATATCCAATTTCGGAGGGGATCACAAACTTTGCTCTTACAATGATCAATAATGCTGGAATCTTGGTGTTTCTACTGATTCAGATGATACCTAATATTGGTAAGTACAGTGATCATTAATGTACAAGGTCTGGCGTTCCTACCAATCCAGATGATATTGAACACTAGCAATACAGTCATCCATAATGTAGGAGCTTTGGTGTTCCTACCAATCCAAAAGATATTTAACACTAGTAAATACAATCATCCATAATGTTGGTGATCTGGTGTTCCTACCAATCCATATGATATTTAACACTAGCGAATACAGTCATCCATAATGTAGGAGGTTTGGTGTTCCTACCAATTCATATGATAATTAACACTAGAGAATACAGTCATCCATAATGCAAAAGGTTTGGTGTTCCTTCCAATCCATATGATAATTAACACTAGCAAATACAGTCATCCATAATGCAGGAGGTTTGGTGTTCCTTCCAATCCATATGATAATTAACAATAGCGAATACAGTCATCCATAATGCAGGAGGTTTGGTGTTCTTTCCAATCCATATGATAATTAACACTAGCGAATACAGTCATCCATAATGCAGGAGGTTTGGTGTTCCTACCAGTCCTATGATAAGTAACAATGGTAAGCAGAGTGATCATTTATTTAAGAGGTTGGCATTTTTTTCTAACCCAGTTGATATCAAACATTGGTAAGAACAGTGATCAATAATCTTGGATATTTTGTGTTCCTCGTCATCACAAGTCATCAGCTACAATACACCATGCTTCTTTCTCACCCATTACTGCCTATGTGGAGATTTAAATTCCTCATTTTTGATGGGTATGCATAAAATAAAGTCACAAAAAGAAGAAAGGGTTATGAAATGCCACATTTTTCAACAATAGCTCTTTGATAATATGCTTAAGTTTTTTGAAATGTTAAACAGGGCACACCTTCTCTCTATAAACATCACCCTGACACTTATTAGTATGGCCCATCTGCCATGTCATGTGGAATTCATTGCAAACTGTGTGACTTTGTAGACTGGTACCCTGCCTTTTCACTGTGCTTATAATGCAGTGAAGAAGACAGGGGGCCAGAAAGCTGATACATAAGTGCTTGAGAGATATGTTTCTGGTTCTGCCCATTTGTACATATACAAACTAGAATATCAGAGATGTCTAGAACATGTACCAACCCACCTTTAAATGTCATCCCATATCTCTTAACATAATCTTTCATTCAATTGTACTTGATGCTATAATTCTTCTTTTGTTAATTTGTACAGCAAAAAGCAAAATGATGAAATGTACTCTTTTTATTTCTGTGCCCAATAAATGGGGGAACACACACACACACACACACACACACACACACACACACACATTTATATATATATATATAGAGAGAGAGAGAGAGAGAGAGAGATGGGGGTGGGTGTAAGGAAATAAAAGGGGAAAACAAACCTAATAAAAGTAAATAAAGATTGAATTATCTGGACAAAATGGAAGACATTTGGATGAAATGCTGATTATTTCTAGCAGTCTAATAACATCACAAAATATACACAACAATACTAATTAAACAATACTGTGAAAATATTCAATATGAAAAATAAACAATGAAAATGTAAAAATATGTGATAAATTTATCACCTTACAAGAAATATCCTAATCTATATAAATCAGATTAGTATCAGATGATCTAGCAGCTGAAATTTGCAAGTTAAATTTTTTATCTCACCTATTCAAAAATTCGTATATAATATCATATTCCTAACACTTAAAATGGCAAACTATGAAGGAAGAGGCAATAACATTAATATACATGGAGCAGGGAGAAATTTAAGACCTAAAGATATTGGTCTTGGGAACTTTTAACACAGTATTGGCTGAGGAAATGGAATTAAGTGCCACTCCCACTAAAGCAGCTGACCCAGGCTAGCCAAGACAAGTATTAAACCTGTGACCTTTGGATTATGAGTGAAGTGTTATACCACCTCAGCTTGCAAATGAACTGAAGACTAGTCTTATAACTAAATGTCAACTGTAAATTGATATAAAATGTTAATGAATCTAATTACTAAATGTCAAGTATAAATTGATACAAAATGTTAATGAATCTTACTGGTAATTATCAACTACAGATTTATACAAAATGTTAATTAATCTTATTGGTAATTATTAACTACAGATTTATACAAAATGTTAATGAATCTTATTGGTAATTATTAACTACAGATTTATACAAAATGTTAATTAATCTTATTGGTAATTATTAACTACAGATTTATACAAAATGTTAATGAATCTTATTGGTAATTATTAACTACAGATTTATACAAAATGTTAATTAATCTTATTGGTAATTATTAACTACAGATTTATACAAAATGTTAATGAATCTTACTGGTAATTATCAACTATAGATTTATACAAAATGTTAATTAATCTTATTGGTAATTATTAACTACAGATTTATACAAAATGTTAATGAATCTTATTGGTAATTATCAACTTCAGATTTATACAAAATGTTAATTAATCCTATTGGTAATTATCAACTACAGATTTATACAAAATGTTATTGAATCTTATTACTAAATATCAACTATAAATTTATGCAAAATGTTATTGAATCTTATTACTAAATATCAACTATAAATTTATGCAAATGTTAATGAGTCATTATTAATATCAGCTAAAAATTGATACAAAATGTTAATGATTGTACTAACTTTTTTAATAGCAAACACATATAAGAATACACCAAATCTGGAAAGGCCTCAGGACTCGAAATTAATAACTCAAAGATAGAAATCTGCTTAAAATTCCCCTGAACTGACACCTGAATGGGGAAATCACTCTGTAATGCCATCTGAAAACAAAAACAAAGATTAAAGCACTGGGAATCATACAGGGGAAAACCCACTACCAAAATGCTGTAGACAAAATTAGCAAGAATATAGGTGTATGGAGCTCCATAAATCTGATGATATCCAGATAGCTAATGTCTAGATATACTGTAGCATATGTCATGAATTAAACTGGCTTTGAAGACTATCAATTACAAAAATGAGAGAAAATTAAGCTATATACAAAATGAGAAAACAGTAAACCATATGCAAAAGTAAACTCTACAGAAAAACTAAAGATGGGCATAGGGGATTCATATACCCAATTTTGAAATTAGAATTGATACACCCAATTTAGAAATTAGGACTGATATACACAATTTAGAAATTAGGATTGATGTGGTTCAGTTTAGAAATTAGGACTGATATACCTAATTTAGAAATTAGGACTGATATACCCAGAATTAAAGGACAAACCATCACTTGCATGGGAGACATTTAAACACCAGAGGAAGATAAACACAATTTAATAAAAAAAAAAAAAAAACAAATCTGGAAAAATAATCACATTAAATTTATTAAACTCATAACAAATAGATGACAGAAACACAAAGTTTGATAGAGCAATCATAAAAGTAATCAGTAGCAGATGCAAAAGATGCAAAGTGGGAGTTTTACAATAACATATTCTTAATATAAAGTGGGTACAAGATATTGACCAGAATGCTTGGAAAAAAAGAATTCCAAAAATTTTTGGCATATAAGAAATTATTAATGTTTGGCAAAAAGAGATCAAAGAAAGTATATTTGTGTATAATGTAAATCAGATACATTTGGTAAGTGTGTATATGCACAAACCAGAAACCTTAATATCATCTTAGAAGGGACAAAATATGGCTGCTTGGGAGTTTTGGGACCTTTCTATCACTTCCATTAGGAAAGTATGTATGTATTTATGAGTCTCTCAACCTCACATGCTGGAAATACCTATTCTGTCAGTAGGGATCAAGACATTCTATAAACTCTAACAGAAAATGATATGTACTGGTAGCACACAGTCATAAATGCAATGGTACTAATTAGTAATCTAGAGCAGAGAAAGTATAAAGTACAGCCACTTGGAGGGTGGATATGGTAGAGGTTATACAGTAGAACCTGTCATGAAAGACCACCTCTTGTGCCAAAAACGTATGGTCTCTGAAGACAGGTGGTCTCTCATAACAGGTCACAATGCTATATTTTATCAATAAATTTGTGCATTGAGAATATGGTCCCTCAAGACAGGTGGTCTCACATAGCAGTGGTCTTTCAAGACAGGTTTTACTGTATCACAATAGGAAGACCCACCTTCTGACCTGCCTTGCTACAAAAAAAGTAATATATATATATATATATATATATATATATATATATATATATATATATATATATATAGGGTTATTATATTTGAACTTTCAATAAAGAGGTTGTTCCAAACAGGGTGTATATGTCATCATATGGAGAATACGTCCAGAAAAAAGAGAATCTGAGCTATGCTGTTTTGACTTAAAAACTTGTATATTCAGTATTATAGGTAGAAGAATAAGAACAGAAGGGATGATATATATATTAAATATTGGATCAATCCACATGTATATATGTAATCCACTGATCCACATGACTGTTAAAAAAGACAAACCCTCACAATACCTTATTGCACAGAGGGTCCCTAAACATAGTGAGCCAACCCACCCCCAACACAAACACACACACACACGGACACAATCATTCAATCAGATATATGTAACATATTAACAATGCAATAATCTAATGCTTCACTGAGGATACATCTGACAAAGTTAGGTATGCATAAGTTATCTATATACTGGACAGGAAGCTATCTTCATCTATAAGTAACAGACAGAGATGTTGCATAGCTTTGATATGATGTGCTGTGGGAAATACTTAGAATTATAATGGAGTCCTAGAAATATAGAGACAATGTAAAGAACATCAACATTACATAAAAGATCCTTAGAACACAGGTCACAGGAAAACAAAACAAATTTGATCCCTAACAGTTGAGTAAGAGCAGTAATGCATAGGAGGTGAACTGTGTCCACCAGTAGGAGGAAAGAGGGTTACATTATGCTGATAACTAAAATTACTCAACACCATATAGCCATGATTGTGCTGATGTGCCATTAAACTCTGTACATACATGAATATGCTATATAGCCATGGTTGTGATTCTGTTCCAATAATAATGTGTGTGTGATTTAGATTTTTAACGCATCTTTAACAATTTTTCAGTCATATCGCTATGATGTCTGCAATGTAGCATTAATATAGTGATGTCTAGCACTGGGGAATCATGATGCAGACATGTACCATGATGTCCCACCCAGTCACATTATCCTGACACCAGGCTAAACAGTCCTAACATTAATCTCTTAATGCTGAGTGTCTAGTGAGGCAGCTGTTAGTACAAGTTTTATAAGTTTTTGGTATGGCCCAGCTGGGGTTTGAACCTGAGACCTCCTGCATCTGAGGCAGATGCTCTAACCACTAGGCCACCAGAGTGGTGTTCCAATAATAAACCTTGTTATATGTACATGTATGATATTTTGGAGATGCCTATTGTTATGACTCTTTTGTGAAACTTGATAAAATAATTTAATTCTCTAAGCTATAAAATGAAAATTAAGAGGAACTTTCAGTATTATGAATTAAATCCAAATGATCCTAAAAGTTTTGCCAAAATTCCAAAAGAATAGAGTATTCCAAATGAATTCCAGATCCTGAATGTATTGATGTATTAACAGCCTTGAATGTGAGTCTTGATGTATCACAATGGTATTGTCCTGAACTCCTTTGAATGAATTCACAATAATTCCCAAAAATATTACTCAAGTCCAGACAGTCATATGAGCACTATGTAATTCCAATAAATAATCCAAAACAAAGGATTCCTCTCAAACTAAATCTAACCACAGCATTAAATACATCTGGAGACTGATATTAAAACAAGAACAATACTAGGAATTTAGGAATGAATAAATTAACTCTTTATATAAATCTCCATGACTCATTTATGACTCTTTTGCAATATTTCCACATTACTTGTGTTGCAACACAACCCACCTGACTTAATTGACCAGTGGGAAATTATCCCAAACTGTATAAAGTTTCATTTTCTATCATGCATGCATGCATGCATCCATCCATACACACACACACATCACTATGGAATGAATGTTTATGAAACACACACACTCACACACATACATACATACAATACATACAAACATACATATATACATACCACAATGGAATGAATGTTTGTGAAGCACATACATACATACATACATACATACATACATACATACATACATACATGTATGCATACATACACACATACATACATATCATAATGGAATGAAGGTTTATGAAGCATTCTGTGAATTGTTTTATTGTTGCAAAAAGTAGCTCTTGATCAAAAGTCCTGCTGAAATTCCTGATTAGTGAAGGTAGTTCTGTTTTCTTTACACATGCACAATTGTTAATTTGGCCTTTAAATTCAACCATAAATATACAAAAAATTGGTACTCCACAAATCAATCTGAATTAACTTCAAATTTGTTTCCTGTATATATGTGGCATAGCTGAATCAACCACATTCTCAGCAACACATTAGGAAAACAAAACATTGTATGCAATATGGCAGACAGAATCGATTTTCCTAATAACTCATCTTGCAATTGTCATTGTTAAGACTCTTTTAAAAGCTCAAAGCCTAACTACTGTGAATGCCCGACTCCAGCATTAATGCCATTCTGTTTTAGCTGATTGAATATGCTCCTCGATTTCTTCAGGAACCATGTGGCAAAACTGGTGCTTGCTGGGGTCAATTGTATTCTGCCTACCAGTGCTCTTCTTTCTGAGGGACAGCTTCAACCGACGTGAAGTAGATGAGGGAAGGACTAAAACAACAGCAGATGCCCTCACTTAATAACCTTCTAAATCTTGAAATGGACAAGACAGGAAATACAACAACAGCAGATGCCCTCACTTAATAACCTTCTAAATCTTGAAATGGACAAGACAGGAAATACAACAACAGCAGATGCCCTCACTTAATAACCTTCTAAATCTTGAAATGGACAAGACAGGAAATACAACAACAGCAGATGCCCTCACTTAATAACCTTCTAAATCTTGAAATGGACAAGACAGGAAATACAACAACAGCAGATGCCCTCACTTAATAGTTTTTATTCTTTCTTTAGTAATTTATCAAAATAATTAAAATCACTCAAAATAATACATTTTTATTTTTAGAAAATTCATGAAACATAAATGTTTACCAGTACTGTTGTTTTTTTGCATCTACACCAAGCCATACTAACAGATTTAATCATGTGGCTGCATGTAGTTATCGATTAATCATGGGTACAAGCACAATGTATTTAACAGTGTAATTGTGATAATTGTTCTCAAATCATATAATACAATGAAATCCCGCTTTAGCATACTTTGTTATAGCACAAATTTGGATATAACACAATTGTGACATAGCTCCCCAAAATTTGTATATTTGTGAATCCATAAAAAATTAAATATTTATTGAAAGGGCAAAAACTAATGAGTAAAATGTTAATTATTATTATGGGGAAGAGATCATGTATCAATATGGATATAACACAATTATAGCATGGCTTCCAAGATTTTGAAATGATTTCACCAGTTATATGAAGAAGTGATAAGTTTTATGCCAAAATAAACAAGAGTTATGATTTAATAATTTGGCTTCATGAAAAGAAAAAAATTGTCTTATGACTGCATCTTTCTTGATATGAATAAAGATGTTCAAGGTTTCTATTTGTGAATATTCATTTCCAATTTGTCCATAGTCAGTCACTGCCCTTTCACCTTAGCTTAGTTTTTAAAGAGGTCAGCTCATTAAAATGCTGATTGGTGTTAATTTTATTATTAATGAACTATGAACAATAAAGACAGTCTTTTCCATTTTTACTAAATACATTCTTTGTAAAATTGTTGATCAAAGGATAAAAAAAGATTCTTAAATGAATTTGTAAATCAGTTGATTTCAGTAATCATCAAAGTTAATCTCAATACTAAAAGTTGTTAAAATTATGGGGCAATGATTTATTAGAATAAAAAAACAAAGAAAAAAATACAAGAAAGCCACCAATACACACACATGGTTTTGTGTTGTTATCAATCGTTAATAGTGATCAACAGTGAACACTATTCTCCATTTCCTATAAAAATGACCCCATTTATCCTTCACAATTATTCTTGCTGTAGTCAATCAAACAAATAGGGTCAAAGTGTTAATTAGTGGGTATTTACAACCAAAAATGGAATACAGAAATGTAAACCTTTTACTGTTCAAGAGAAGCTAGAAGCCTGGGATGGATTATGTCCAGAGTCAAACTAATGCAATTAGCTTTGAGATTTAGTGTTTACAAGTCAAGCATACAATGTGGTGGTCTAAAAAAGCTTCTTACCCAGATTTATAAATCAATTAATTTACCTACCATTTAAAGGGAAAACAATAGATTATCAATTCCTGTTCAATCAAATGTCCTAAGTACCCACTGTTTATGGACCAAATTATCTACAGCATTGGTAATTGCCACACTCATGTAAAACAATCCCCACCCACTTTTATCTTAACCCTTTTTATTTGGCAGCTTCAGGTCATTCCCATATACACAGGAAACTGTCCATCCAGTGTCAATACTGGTTGGAACAAAACCATTTAAGCTATAGGAACTGAGAGATTGACTAATATAATCGAACATTTTTCCCCCTTCTCTTTGCTCTATTGTGAAGCAAAGTCATAGGTAAAAAATAAATGTTGCAGTAAATGCAAGGTTTATTTTATTAATTTTTTCCCTCTCTCCTTTAGAGAGTGACTTTATGTCTTTTAAGGAACCCACACAATTGAATGGCTTACTCCCAAACTAGGTTCAGTCAAAACTGCCTGACAACACACCTCTTGAATTCTCATTGCAGTAGCACTACTTTGTGACCTTTTTCAGCTGAGGTAAATGTACTATTCAAGCCTAAATACATGTTTCTTTTTAGAAACTCTGTCAGAATTATGCATTTTATTATCAGTCAGAAATCAGACACTTTGAACATGCCCAGCAAATATGCATGTTGCAAGAAAAAACCCACACCCATTTCAAAAATTGTATGAATGTATTAGCAGAAAATTAAATGGATCTGAATGGACCTAGCAAATATTTTTTTTTATTCTAGAAATAATGCATCTTTCTGCACATTTTTATGGAAGTACTCTTATGGATAAAAACAGATTTTACGTGTGCATGCGTACACAACTATTTATCATATACATAAAAATAAATATTAAGTATGTAACAACTGTTTTAAGTACTTGTTTAATATGGAAGAAGCTGATGTTTAATATGCATTGATTTAAGATGGTAAGTGTCCCAATGAGTCACATATTTTGTGCCTGCTTTTATTACACACACACTCTTAGGAAAAAATATTTAAGTTATATGGGCATAGGAATTGAAATACAATGAAACATTCTACTCCCTGCTTTTTGTTCTGCAATGAAGCAAAGTCATAGTTATGAAACAAATGGGTTAATGAACACTGGGTTTATTTTATTTATTTCTCCCTCAGTCCTTTAGAGAATGACTCAAAATTTTTTAAGGAACTCACTTTGAACCCACACAGCTGAATGTTTTACTCTTAAACTGGGTTCAGGCAGTTTACAGGTATACACACCTGCTGAATTCTATTAGCAAGAGTATTGCAAGGCCAATACCTTTTACCTTCTGTATGAATTTTCAGCTCAAGTACATGTATCTTTGAAGCCTAAACACAGGTTTCTTTGTAGAGGCTCTCAATGCATGAATTATGCATTTTATTGTCAGTCAGAAATCAGATCCTGGACCACATTTAGCAAATATGAATGATGCAGAAAAGCCACCCATGTGAATGTATTAACAAGAAGTGAAATGTCAGAATTTGAATGGACCTAGCAAATTTTTTATTATAGAAATTATGCTTCTTTATGGAAATTTTTGATGCGGTAACAATTATGGATAAAAATAGATTAGACTGGTGAGTACCATACTCAACTATTTTTTACGCTGATGTTGCAGATTTTGTATACATACAAAATAATAAATAAGTAATAATTGTTTTAAGTACTTCTTGTTTAATATGGAACAAGTTCATAGCCATGTCAATGAAGTCCATTGTATTTCACCCACTTATACACTTCTATTCCCCCTCTCTTTTTTTTGTTGGGGGGGTATGCACCATTTTCTACACCTGACTGTTTCAGCTATAGCATGACATGGTATACAACAAAATGTCATTTTATGGACCCCAAACATCATGCTATATCAGGGTTCCACTGTAGCATGTTGCGCTTTTTTTGTCTCAGTGTCACACATGATAAAAACCTTGGAACCCAATCAATTCAGAGAGTATTTTTTCCATCAGATTTGATTTATTCTTGATGTTGAGCCATTATTGTTAATCCTTCGAATTGACAGATGATCATGACATTACTAACAGATTTGGTTTCTGTGAGTAAATGAATGGCTGAACAGGCCAATTTGTGTTGTGAACTGTCTAAACCACACTTTACAGGAGATGCAACTTGGCTTTGCTTGATCAGTATAGGATGTGTTGAAGTTCTGGGATTCCTTCTGGTGACGCAACTGCACTGTCTCTAATTATTTTCCATTCAAAGTCTGTAGCTCTAGTATGAATGAGACTCCACCAGATGGAGCAATCCTGTGAGTGATCTTCCCAAGACTCAAGGTTAGTGTTGAGGTGTTTCAGGGATGACTTTAGCGAATCATAGAAGTGCTTCTTCTGACCACCCTGAGATTGCCATCTCTCCTTTAGTAGATCTTCTTCGCTTGTCTGACATCCTGGTGACATGACCTGCCCATCTCAACTGTGATTTCATCAGTCGATGCTAGGAATGCCTGCCCATGTCAGATCCTCAGTGTCTGGGACTCTATCATGCCATTTTATCCTCATTAGTTTCCACAGGCAGCCCATGGAAATGATTCAGCTTCTTAGCATTGCGTCTGTACACCATCCAGGGTTTTGCAAGTGGACAGCAGTGTCATCAACACTATGATTTTATTGACCTTAAGTTTTATTTGTATTCAGATCCCTCTGCACCCCCACACATTTGTACCTATTGTGGCAAAGGCCACACTTGCTTAGTAATTATGGTACAGGTTTCATCATTGATGGGGAATGCATGTACAAGTGTGCTGCCAAGATAGGTGTACTTGTCCACTGTAATTTACTGTGATGTTAGGTTCTATGTAAGGTGGTATTGATTGTGAGACTGAAGTTGTCACAAGCTGAAGAGATATGGTCCATATTGTGTTGCACATCAGGCTCGAATTTGGCATTCATGGAACAGTTGTCAGCAAAAAGGAGATCATGAACAGTCACTTCCTGTAACTTTGTTTATGTCTGTAGTCTCCTCAGATTCAAGAGCTTGCCATCAGTCCAGTATCTAATCTAGATTCCAGTATCATCATGATGGAAGGCATCAGTAAGCATGGCACAGTACATCATACTTAAGAGGGTTGTAGACATAGTACATCATACTTAAGAGGGTTGTAGCTAACAGAGCCCTGCTTGATTCCATTAGTGACTGACAATGGTTCTGATGACTCACTTTTGTCTACGACGTGAGCAAGGATGCAATCATGGAACTGCCAAACTAACATGATCAATTTCTCTTGGCAACCAGATTTTGCCATGATCTTTAAAGGCTTCCATAGCTAACCATGTCAAAGGCTTATATGAGGTCAACATCATGCACAGGTTGGGGTTCTGTTCTTGACATTTTTCAGAAGTTGACCAGCTCCAAACACCATGTCTTTGTCCATCATCCTTTCCTGAAGCCACAATGATTCACTAGCAGGAGTCCTTAATCAGTGTGATCCACAAGACAAATCAGCAGAATTCTGGAAGTATTTTTTGTTGGCTGTTAAATGCAAGGAGATGCCCCGATCGTTGTTGCAGAATTGTCTGCTGCCTTTCCACATGTACAAGTGCATCCTTTTACTATAGGACCGAATTTCATTTGCCTTGTTGATCAGCAATGAGACTTCCAACTCTTTATATTTATATAGTTTATATTGGTCAGGCCTCATGATGTTTTTGAAGACTGCCATCTTAGATAATGAAGTGCTATCTTCTAGTAAGTCCTTATGTAGCTGATGTTTCTGATTCAGAACTCTATATATGGCAGCATCATTCTCATTAAACAAATTTTGTAGTTTATTTTGATTGTATCCAGTTGGTTAAAAACTCTTTGACAAATGCCCATTTCATATTCTCCTCTTTCAGTTTGGCAATTAAGGCTTTTGGGCACATTTTTGGCTTGTGGTTGTCTGATAGGCTGCATCCAGATAATCAGACCAGAATTCTGAATTAATCATGGCCTTCTTCACTAAGACATCCTGCCTATCTCTTATGATGATGACATCAGTAAGATGCCAGTGCTTGGAACGTGGGTGCTTCCAAGACGTTTTGTTGTGGTTTGGCAGACGGAAGACTGTGCTGGTGATTAGGAGGTCATGTTCAGCACATTTCCTTGGTGGGAGAAGTCCGTTGTTGCATTTGCAAGTACCAATTTAGACAATAATACCTGGCCATGTCTGGTGCTCTGTGCGAACTCTAGCAGCGAAGTCACCAAGAATGACGAGCTTGTCTGCCTTCAGTACTTCTGCAGTAAGATACACCGGACCTTCACAAAATCAGTCCTTGATTTCATCTTGCTTGGTTATGGTGGGTTCATAGCTACTGATGATATTTTTGCACCTTTTCTCGTCACAGTTGGAGTCTCATTTGCATTTGTCTGTCATTCATCTCTTTGGGAGATTAATGAGCTTGCTAACTAGCTGTAATTTGATGAGCTTGCTAACTAGCTGTAATTTGATGCAAAAGACAACACCAGCTTTACGTCACACTTTTTTACTTTGGCCATTCCAGACAAAGGTGTAGGCAGCTCTTTGGTGAGTTGTCCTTCTTCAGCTTTGGCTGTTTCACTCAGTGCTGCTATTTGGATGTTGAATCTGCCGGTTCTCTACCAGCTGGAGCTGTCTCTGGTCTATCTATGTGCGTATGTTCCAGGCACCAATGGTGAGCTGTGTCACCATTGTCATCTTGCAAGGTTTTTGACCGCCAAGGTGGGATTCTCATCAGCTGCAGTGTGTTAACCAGGAATAAGCTGAAGCAGACAATGTTTAGGGCAAATTTACTAGCTTCTTCCTCATGCTATGGAGGCGAAAAGTGTGATCCTAAAAAGAGCTGCTCAGTGATCCATGGAGCTGCTGAGTTCCACTGCTGCTTCAGTCCAGTGCTCTGAATCACCTGTGTGCAAATCTACAGCTATGGCTCGCAGCGTAACTGCAACAGCTGCTTTGCCATTCACCCATCACCACAGGACTTGAAGGGAACATCTGATGGGGGAAAGGAAAGTAGTGTCATGACTTGGAGCGCACTGAATTCAAGTGCTGGAAAATTGTGCAGAGTTGCCTTAACTCTCTCATCCAGGCCCGTCTTAATCCAGTGGCAGGATAGTGTCAAGATGTCTGGAGACAGGTCCAGATACAGTTGATGGCCATCAGTTCCTACTGCACCTGAGCTGAGGCCCTGTGCATTCCACACAGCTCTAATGTTACCTGCCCTTACAGCCAGGAGATATGCATATCTGCTCAGCTCCCTGTTATACCAGAAAGGATTTTACATAAGTGAACCGGATGTAGCTATCCACTTTGTGTCCACAGCCACATGTAGTACTATCTTCTCTTACATACGGTAGCAGGTGATGCCTGACCTGACACACAATATATTGTGCCATCAAGGAGCACCTGCTGACATGAAAATATCAAAGGAATTATCCATAATCATCTTGATGACAAAGTTTATTTAGATTCAGATGTCTGCAGTTGGTTATAAATGACTGGAATTTTTCCACAATAATTATTTATAAAGGCATGATATACTGTCAGTTATACAATCTATTCAGAAAGTAATTACTTTGAAAATCTAGCCTTGGCAGGATTACACTATACATTTCTGTTAGTCGTTGAATAAAATCACAATCATGGATTGCATCTGTTTTGAACAAATAAACAATGAGGATTCTATACATATTGTCACTAAAATGTCCACCACTGTTGTGCCGGAACCCATGGAAAATGTACACACTAATAATTTAAAATGATGGGACTATTCTAATTTTAGACATATATTATAATGGCCATCCTATTGGAAGATACTAAAATCCAAAGTTTGCATAATTAATTTTTAAGCAGGCAATATGGATTTTAGCATTAAAAAAGTAAAAAGTACCTCATTATAAGGTTGTGTTGATTAAAAGGTACCAAATATCTTGTAATTGACCAGTGGCTTACTATATATTCTTGTGAAGGATATGCTTCCAGTTGTCTTTGTTTTTGTGGGTTTTACACAATATTGGTCTTATTCATGCTGAGGAAATGGGAGCGTAGTGCCTTCCACCAAGACAGCCAACCTGTTAGAAAAGTGCCAGTGACAACATGTGTTAGGGTGACTTCAGTCATATTCCCAAAAGCTGCCCCATCTCTATAATGTAAATTTTGTCTCCAATCAGATAAAAGTTTTGACAGTTTTTCGCTTTTTGAATAGATTATCAGTCATTCATATACTCGCCTCCTCTTCCATCTGCATGATTATATAATTTGGTCATTATTCATTCATTGGGGCTATGTAGGTAACTTGTTACATTTTTAACTGACTAGTTTTAGCATAATTGCATGTTTTAGTCCACAACATACAATGGAATTATTTTTTAAATAGTAAGTAAACATGCAATTTACAATTTATAAACATTGTGATGAGAAAAAAAGACGTTTGTACTTTGTAATTAATTGTTGAATAAATCTTTATTCCTCTCGCAGGGCCCCACTCATTAGAAATTATTGGCAAACACAAAACAGCATGTCATATTCCAGCAGGTAAAGCCTCAGCCTGTGCATTCTTTGTTGTGAGAATGTTGGCATGTGCGATCTTATCAGGTTTAATGTAATTCGGTATATAAGGGTACCCTTGTCAGAAGTAATGTAATTCAATGGAAATGGGTACACTTATCAGGAGTAATGTAATTCAGTAGAAAAGGGTACCCTTATCAGGAGTAATGTAATTCAGCAGAAATGGGTGCCTTTATCAGGAATAATGTAATTCAACAGAAAATGGTACCATTATCAGGAGAAATGTAATTCAGTAGAAAAGGGTACCATTATCAGGAGTAATGTAGTTCATTGGAAAATGGTATCCATATCAGGAATAATGTAATTTAATATAAAGGGTACTTTTATCAGGAGTAATGTAATTCATTAGAAAATGGCAACCTTATCAGGAGTAATGTAATTCAGTAGAAAAGAATACTCTTATTTGGGGCAATATAATTCAGTAATGTAATTCAATGAAGAAGGGTACTCCTATCAGAAGTAATGTGCATTGTAGTGTACTTTTTCAGGAGTAATGTAATTCAGTGAAGAAAGGTACTCCTATCAGAAGTAATGTGCATTGTAGTGTACTTTATCAGGAGTAATGTAATTCAGTGAAGAAGGACACTCCTATCAGAAGTAATGTGCATTGTAGTGTACTTTATCAGGAGTAATGTAATTCAGTGAAGAAGGGTACTCCTATCTGAAGTAATGTGCACTGTAGTGTACTTTATCAGGGGTAATGTAATTCTGTAGAAAAGGATACTCTGTTTTCATTTTATTCCATGTTATGTAAGTACTGGACATGACTTGCAAACTTAACTTTTTCTGCAAAAATGTCACAGCATTCCCACTAAGTTTTGAAATGATTGCTATTAGCAAAATAAATCTCTCAGTTTAAACACATGATATCAAATTCAATATCATCACCAGCAAATACAGTCCCTAAATCTTTATCAAAAAACAATATTTATTAACGTATTTTACTTTAAGTGATGTCCCGTTTCATTCCAAGTGTCTTGTAATATTGTATTGTATATGTTTTCAACAAAGAATACATTCTGCATTTTGTAATCTTGACTTAAAAGCGTGCTTTTTATGCGTATTTCTTCATCACTGCCAATAGTGAATTCCTCTTTACAATTTTATCACGGTCATGGGAGAAATACGTGGTCTGAAATTTGACAACACTTTCCACCTTTCTTGAGAATCAAGAAAATTCGGAAGTAGAAAACTGGAGACTGGATGTCATACACCCTCTCTGCTTTACCTGCAGGTGAGTGAGCTAGTTCCTAGGGCTACCCACACCCATTTCCTTAGGAAAGGAGATGGGCCCGCAAATTTCCTTCCTTGGCTTCCTTGGCAAACCTATGCTAGAGCACAACTGTCGAGGGGGATGACTAAATTTGAGTGATTTTGTTTCTCAGCAATTTTCGAGGAAATACCCACTTGTTATGCTCCTGCATCCAAAGTTGGATGCTTAAGGGGCCAGGTAGGAGTGTGAACCTATAGCTAGAAGCAGAGACCATATGTCTTAATGTTTATGGGGTGGGGTTATAAAACTTCTGTCCTTTACAAAAGTTTGAAAAAGCACTTTGACCATGTTTG
Organism: Megalonaias nervosa; assembly: GCA_016617855.1. Classification (NCBI taxonomy): domain Eukaryota; kingdom Metazoa; phylum Mollusca; class Bivalvia; order Unionida; family Unionidae; genus Megalonaias; species Megalonaias nervosa. Next base: position 25,223 of record JAECUM010024043.1, read on the forward strand.
AGTGAAGGAAAAAGAGGAGAACTTTGCAGGAGGCCACCCCTGAGAATCTCCCCAAACTGGAAAGGATTTGCTTGTCCTCCCGAGACTTAAGGTTTGGGACACAAATTAGTGGCCGGGTAGTAGACGGTAAACTACAATGACCGCCTTATCAAAAAACCTAATCTCTTCCCCTCCACTACCTGGAATGATGGTTGGCAGGGGTAAGAGGACTGGAAAGGAGGAAGCGCCACCTTAGCAGACTTGGTAGGAGTGACAGAACATCTCTCAACCTTCTTGGATCTTGTGGAAGAAGACGGCCTGCCCCCTCTCTCCTTTTAATTTCCAGTTTGTAAGAGGGTAACATCGGTCCATGGATAGCAACATTGGCCTCTCCAGTTTGAAGCCAACCTGAAGTCCTTGGTTGCATAAAAAACAGAAAGACCAACCACTTCCCTGTATTGGTTGACTCCACATCCTGCAGAGATTGAGTGGGATAATAGAAAAAGGAGGATGCCAATCCAATCCCATCCCCTAGGCTGTTGCCTTAATGCTGACTCCCAGTCCCTAGCAGGACTCAACGATAGTGTGCGAAGAGTGGGTGTGATGGGGGGAGTGAGTCTCAACCCGATCCCTATCACCATATTGAAGGGATTCGAAAGTTCGGTTCACAGTACCCATAAACTGGTGACCGGTGCTAGGTAATCGGTCACCTGCCATTAACGAGTGACTGGTCAGTGATCGGTCGGGTGAATTTGATGTGTAAAAGACCCTTCCTCAGATCTTATAGGCTTGGATTGTACCTCTCCCCTTACAGAGTTACTTGATCTTGTCACCACTAATGTGTTAGAGGGTCTGAGTGGGAGTTGCTACTCCAGTATGGTGGTGGGGGGAGGTGACTAGCTCTCTGTCCTGTAAGAGTGGAGAGTGTGCTGCTTCTCCATCACTCTTATTTCCTTCATTAAGAGGGGCACTATGTGGCTTATAAATCTCCAAAGAGACTGATATAATCCTGCTCTGAAACATGAGAGACTTAGTGACGGATACCTTATTACATCCCTTGGGTGAGGCCATACGGCTTTATGTGTCTCAGAAGAGATGATCCAATCTTCCTCTGAGAGCCCAGGACTAAGCCCTTTCTTCATCTCTGTCTATGTCCGTCACTTTTTGGGTAGATCCCAGATCTCGTCTGACCAGAGACAACAAAATGGACAACCATCTGTTCTTTTACAACTTGTATATGCCAGGCAGGTATGGTGGGTATCCTGGTCGGCTTTTTGTGCCCAAATTTACCCACACTTTGACTCTTAGACATTGTTGTACAAGAAAAATTCTGAAAACATTAACAATGATCTTGCAAAATGAATATAATCGATGAGAATTTGTATTATTGAATGCAAATTAAAACTGCAATACTTTGCCTGCCCAGAAAGTCTCTATTTAATATGAATTAAAACAGCAACAAAACTGATGTTTCAATTACAGTGGAGGTGAAGAATAGAAAAACAACCAGGAAAGTAAGATGATTTGATTATAAAGAAATGGTGTGCATACAAGTCAACACACAAATAAATATAAGTGCTGGTGTGAGACCTCTTTCTGCATAAATACCTACTCGAGTCGAAATATGAACTTAAATAAGTTGCAACAACAAATTACCCTGACGCCTCGTTTATTTGCGTGAGTCCTAAAAGGCATGGTAACTTAAAATATCAAAAAGATCCCAAGAGAGCTAATTCTGATTAAAACACTTTAACTATGGCTAAATGCACTCAGTAAATACGATGCGCATATTAAATTGCCCAGTTCACACTGTGTGGCATGAAGACAAAGCAATTTTTTCAATAGACTATACATTAAGACTTACGTAAAAAGATGAGGACTACTGGATATATGCCGACATGCAGAGTCAACTTCGAGACTCTTTTGGATAGTAACCCTATGCAAGGATGAATTCTTGTCATAGGGCCAAGGGTAATTTCCTTCCCTGGAAAGGTAAGATACAAAATAGCAACAAATGCATATTACTGATATTAAAAATGCACCATCTACAGTTACAAAGTGTATATCTTGCACTTTGTGTAAAGGAGAACCATATCGATTTCGTGCTCAGAAGTTGAAATAGTCATGGTTACGGTGGCTGAACGAGGAATAAAATGGTTTCCACACCATAATTCGAGTTCTCCTATATCTACAGTTACCAAATCTTGTCAATTTCTTACCCTTGGGTTAACTAACATTCCTATTGATTCCAGGGTCAAAAGGTCAAGGTCGCTGAGTGAAAGAAGAACAATGTTTTCTGCATACTAAATTGAGTTCTGCATCATCTACAGTCAAAAATATGGGTAGATGACTTGTACTTTGGGTGGAGAAGAATTCTATTGATTTAATTTAGGGTTAAAAGGTAGAGAGTGTAACTGAAGAATAAGAATGGTTTCAGCACAAAAATGTCAGTTATCTACTCTGAGGACAATTAAACAGGGTGAAGGAGAATGATGTGCCATTCACTCTTCTCTTGCTGCAGTATTATGCTAACAAAGTTTATTTCCTGAAAAAACTATGTGAAATTGTGTCCTCCTTATTGAATAAAAACATGCCAATCATGTCTCTTGGTTTTATGCAGTTGTGTATGAAATATTCCTGGGACATATTGAGAGACATATGGAGAGTCAGATATATAGGAAGACCTTAGTGTGATACTCTAACTCTTAAAACAAGTTTTGTTATTTAAAAAATCGTTTTTGGCTTAACATTTTGTTTTAGTTGTTTTGGCATTAGTGGGTTTGATATTTACATTTAGAATCAAAGTTGTAAACAATGCATCATCCAGAGTTAGAGGTTAGTAAACTAGTTTTTTTTTTTTTTTTAAATATAGCTGCTCTTGTATCTTTAATATGAAAACAAATGCCAGATAATTTATTTCATCTACTTTACCATTTTAACTCTTTTTAAAGTTAAAATAATGAATTAGAGACAAAGTAACTAATCTTGCTGCCTTGATAGGATGGTATTGAGTGTAGTGTAATTATTATCCTAACATAATGATCATTGACCATCTGTAATAGTTGACCTACCATTAATAGTCTTAATATAATGGCTGATTTTACTGTTATGGATATAAAATATATAAATAAAAAAGAAACTTCTGACATGATCCCTAGAGATGACTTTGCTCTCATTGTGGACATAACTGTAATGTGTAATATTATTAGCTATAATCATGAGTTACAATAATAATGTTTTGTTCTGCAATGGTTCAAAATTTGTATAGCATAGATATGAAAAGTTGTGTACTAACTGACTTAACCATGATGGTTGACAAAACTCTAATGGTTCGTCATAATGTTAGGATTATCTATCTGTAATTTTTCGCTGCACTTGTATAGTAAACTTTTTTTGTATTTGGTTCACTGTGCACAAAGTTTCAATAAATATGGAACTTTTTATAAGAAGATCTTCACTACTAACAAAGATGTCATCTAAAACAATCGTTTGTTTGGTTTAACGGTCTTAAAATGTTTTGAAACACAGTTTAAGACCTTCTAAAACTACGTGCTACCAGTCTGATTAAAATCAAAATCTCTGACATAACAGAGCTGGTGGGCATTTATACAAACTCGTGTTCTTTTGGACATCCTTTCAAGTTCCGCTGATCCACATTTCAGCTGGCTGGAATGCAATGGAAGCCGGGAATGCCGAAATGCGACCCCAAAAACATAAAATATCACGGGAGGCGTCTAACATTGTAAGACTATCTCGCTTTTATGTTTGACCATGTTTTAAACTTTACTGTAATCAATGTAATGCTTGTCAGCAGATTTACAATAAGGATTTGAATTTTATTACTTTGACTGATGACTATTATGTCCGCATGTTCTGTGATGTCCGGATTAATCATCCATTCAGTTAAGTAACAGTTTGTTGAATTCAGATATAAGAAAAACATGCAGACACAGCATGGCAAAGCAGATCAATGGCCTTACTGTAGTGGTTGTATTTATATATTTATATTGATAGAAACCTTATTGTAACGATTGACCTCAATCTAATGGATAACCTAACAATAATGGGCAATCCTAATAATGATGGAAATATTCTTGCAGCGTTTGACCTTACTTTGTAGAATGATCTTGTAATATTGGTTATTCTAGTGGATGACCTTAGACTGATGGATGAATGGAAAGTCTTATTCTGATGTATGTTATCTCTAGTTATGTCTCAATGTTCTCGATGTCTGTACTCTCGTTATGTCTCTATGTTCTCAATGACTGTACTCTCGTTATGTCTCCATGTTCCGTAATGTCTGCACTCTCGTTATGTCTCCACGTACTTGATATCTGCATTCTCGTGTCTCAGTGTTCCATAATATCTTCACTCATGTGTCTCCATGTTCTTAATACATGTGCCCTAGTTATGACCACATGTTCATTAATGTCTGCACTCTAGTTATGTCTACATATTAATGTCTGCCCTCTAGTTATGTCTACATATTCATTAATGTTTGCACTCTAGTTATGTCTACATATTCATTAATGTCTGCCCTCTAGTTATGTCTCCATATTCCTTAATGTCTGCACTCTTGTTATGTCTCCATATTCCTTAATGTCTGCACTCTGGTTGTGTCTCCACGTTACTTAATATCTGCACTCTAGTTATGTCTCCATGTTCCTTAATGTCTGCACTCTGGTATGTCTTCATGTTTTTTAATGTCTGCACTCAGCTGTTATTTGTTGTCATTTTAATGGTGTAGCTAATAATGTAGTGATTGACCCTACACTCTGATGAATGCCATTGTTATAATATTAACCTTACTCTAAAAGATGACTATATTATATCTGTGATTATTAATACTTGTATTGATGACCTTTATTAGGAAGACTTACTATTCTCTGACAATGGCCTTATGGTTGAGCTTGAAATGATGTATTACATTATGATTATAATATTGTAATAACCATATAATAATGCTTCACCTAACTCAGATGGATTACCTATGGTAATGGTTGTCATTGTTCTGACAGAAACATTTCTGTAGTCATGACAATAAAGTTAACAATGAGACAATGCATCTTTATACTCATACAAACTTTATTGTAATGGATAAACTATTGTTTTTTTTATTGTATTGGATAATCTACGTATGATGATAATTTAATTCTGATTGTTGTAATTATTATTATTGATCACTTTATATTAAATGGTAGTCCCTACACTGATAGAAACATGTTTATAATCCTTGATCTTAATTTGATGGAAAATGTTGTTGTATTGTTCATCATTCTACTGATGCAAAGTTTAGTGTAATGAGTGACCTTAGTCTAATAGATGGTGTCTATATACACTGATGGAAGTCTTTTTGTAATGTTTGAACTTACTCTGGTGGATACTCTAATTGTATTGATACTCCCTATTCTGGTGGAAATCTCATAAGGATTGACCTTCATTAAAATTGTTTATCGTACTGTGTAGGGAAGCATTTTTGTTATGGTTGTCCTCATACTGATGAAATTCTTTTTGATGGTTGGCCTTATTGTAATGATTAGAGAAAGGTTTCTATCAGACGTATGACAACCACCACCATAAGATCATCCTTTTTAGTTAGTCTAACAATTACTTATAATATGATCAGACATAATAAGTTAGTGAAACAACCAATCAATCTTGGCAATGTTAATGATTACAAAAAGGGTTTCCATTAGTGCAATGGAGTGGGATAACATTACAAATAGGTTTCCATTAGTGCAGTGAATCAGGATAGTTATTACAATAGAGTGAACATCAATGCAGTAAATCAGGATATTCATTACAATAGGGTTTATATTAGTGCAGTGAATCAGGATAGTCCTTACAATAGGGTGAACATCAGTGTAGTGAATCAGGATAGTCCTTACAATAGGGTGAACATCAGTGCAGTGAATCAGGATAGTCCTTACAATAGGGTGAACATCAGTGCAGTGAATCAGAATAGTCATTACAATAGGGTTTACATTAGTGCAGTGAATCAGGATAGTCATTACAATAGGGTTTATATCAGTACAGTGAATCGGGATAGTCATTACAATAGCCTTACATCAGTGCAGTGAATCAGGATAGACATTACAATAGGGTTTACATCAGTACAATGAATCAGGATAGACATTACAAAAGACATACCGTATATTACACTAATCATTGCAATTAGGTCATCCTTCATGAAAATGTCAAGGTCATCCATCAGAGTAATATTAACCATTATAATAACGTCACCCTTCAGAGTTAAGTAAATGTTGGACCTTACTCTGATGAATGACTCTATTGTAACAGTTGTCCTTTTACTGCTTAAACTGAGGGATCGCCTTATTCTAAGTACCGTGTTAATATAGGTGTAAGCAATGGTTCATCTTACCATCATGTTCCTTGTTGTAAAAGTTATCGACATACTGACCAGATCATTATTGTTAATGTTGACCTTTTCCTGATTTATGACCATGTGCTATTTCTTGCTCTTACTTTGAAGAATGACCTTATTGTATTGGTTGATTGTAGATTGGTGGATGGTCTTTTTTGTGAAAGATAACCTTATTCTGAAGGATGGCTTATTACAAAGGTAGATCTTGCTCTAATGTCGCATGTTTCTTTATGTTTGTTTGTTACCATTCATTCTACTACGGAATGCGTGGTTGAGTCCAGACATGATGGAAAATATGGACATAATGGGATATCAGCTTATTCTGATGGCTGTTTGTAACTCATACAATCCTTTTTGTAATATCTGACTTTACTCTGATGAATGGTCTAATGTCATTGTTTTTGGATTGCACTTAAGGCTGGCCTTATTTAGAATGGTTGACTTTACTTTGATGAATGGTCTGTCTTTATTAGAATGGTTGACTTTATTCAGATTAATGATCTAATGTCACAGGTTCTGACTTACACTTAAGGATGGCTTCGTTAGATTGGTTGACTTATACTCTGATCAATGATCTGATGTCGCTGTTTTTGGCCTACACTTCAGGCTGTCCCTATCAGAATGCTTAACTTTGATGAATGATATAATGTCACTGTTTTTGTCTTACACTTAAGGCTGGCCTTATTAGAATGGTGGAATGTTAACGGAAATATGGTCCTAAAACATTTAATGCCAACCCAACACGCAAAAATATGAATAAATACAGTATATATCCAGCTAAAGTTCGACATATCATTCCAGACAGAATAAGAGGAAACCCTGGAGATTATACAAGTATTGGCAAAATCAATATGGAATATTGTACATAAAGTATTGGCAAATTCAATATGGAATATTGTAAAAAAAAAAAGTATTGGCAAATTCAATATGGAATATTGTAAAAAAAAAAGTATTGGCAAATTCAGTATGGAATATTGTACAAAAAAGTATTGGCAAAATCATTATGGAATATTGTACAAAAAACGTATTGGCAAAATCAATATGGAATATTCTTCAAAATAAGTATTAGCAAGCCAAAAAGCAACGGTTTCAAGCATGTAAAAACACCTGATGAAATGGTCATGACCGCACCATAAATCTCACATACATTGGCCGAAGCATTCTCAAAAAAAACCCAAATGAAACAACACACCTCACAATAGAATTACTCTGCAAATATCCACCACGTCAAAAGCCTGAAGGAGAAGGTTTTCTAAATTTCATATCTGTTAATGATGAATATGACCATAAACCTTGACCGTCAGAGAATTACAAGGTTATTGATAGAACCCATGACACCTCGGCAGGTCTAGATACACCTAACTGATACAGCTTTCAATGCACAGCTAAACATATTTTTTCAAAACCAAAACTAATTAGGACACTAGCGATTTCCCTCAGTCTTGGTGAGACACAACAATGATACCAGTGTCTGAAGCTGGAAAGAACTAAACCGAACCCTTCGCCCAATGTCATTAGCAAGCTGTATTTGGAAAACCATGAAACGGATGATGAATTTGATAGACACCTCTTGTATCTCGAAGCCAACAAACTACTATCAGACGATGCAATATAGATTCAGACTCAATGAAAGCATAATAGACCATCTTGTCAGACATTAGGCATTTATTAAAGAAGCTTTCATAAATAAAGAACTATAGTTGCTGTCTTTTTCTACTTGGAGATTAGTACACCAAACGGAAGTATGGAATAATGAATGTACAGTTAAACATAGGCCTGATGAGCCGCCTATCTAACTTATCTCCAATATATTACAGATAAACTAAAGATATGCTTGCTTAGAGTTCAGAAATGGACAGAAACAAACGGATTCAATTAAACTGGTTGTATACACTTCTGTATGCTGTCGAAGGCCTTGGTAAAATCGACAAAGTTGATAATGAGCCGCTGTTGGTGTTCCAGGCTCTTCTCGATGATGTTTCTCAGGACGAATATTTGTTCATTGCACGATCGGCCGCGACGAAAGCCAGCCTGTTCTTCATGGAGCTTCGCGTCCACAGCTTCCTTTAGTCGCCATAGCAGGACAATACTAAACACTTTGCCAGGGACCGAGAGGAGTGTGATTCCTCGCCAGTTGGTACAGTCCGCCAGGTTTCCTTTCTTTGGAAGTTTGACGATGACTCCCTTGCTCCACTCTTCGGGTACTCGTGTCGTCAACCAAAATGAGTTTAGAATATCTGTCAGTTTGTTGACGAGACACTGTCCACCGTGCTTGAACATTTCTGCAGACACCATATCCAGGCCAGGCGCTTTGTTATTCTTTAGGAGCCGTACCGCCATCTCAGTCTCTGCTGTTGATATTTCTTCCGTCCGCACGGCCAGGTTGTTTGCTGGGTTGGGTGGATCAAAAGTGAAGGTAGTTTCTGGGGTAGGCTGATTTAGCGTTTCCTTGAAGTGCTCAACCCATTGAGCGTCTTGTTCTTTGGTTAGACACGGCTTTCCATTTTTGTCCTTGATAGGGGCTCTGTGTTCACTCTTTGCTCCGGTGAGGTCGCGAACGATGCGGTAGAGCGTCTTTGTGTCATTTTTCTCAGCCGCTTCCTGTGCTTCTTGGCTCTTCTGGTCTAGCCACTCTCGCTTGTCTCGCCTACAGCTTCTCTTCACTTTCCGATCTGATTCTCGATAGGCCTCCGATGCCTCCAATCGTTCTTGCTCTGTCCTTGCCTGATCACGTTTCTGCCGCATCTTCCTCCTTTCGTCGATCAATTCCCAAGACCGTTCCTGAATCCATCGCTCCTTATACGTTCCTTGTCTCCTCCCAACACTCGCCTTGGCGCTACCAATTACCGCGTCCTTGAATCTTGACCAGCTCCCTTCGACATCCAGCTCCATGGCCAGCGGGCTAAACCGATTTCGCAACTCGATTTGAAATTGTTCTGAGGTTGCACAGTCTTTAAGCTTTTCCACTGCGAAGGGACGTGGCCGCTTTTGCTGCACCTGTTGGCGCTTCAGACGGAGTCGACACATGGCGGCGAGTAGATAGTGGTCAGAACCAGCTCCTCTGCGCACTCGCACGTCCAGCAGCGACGATCTCCACAGCATACATCGGGAGTCGCTTTGGAGCATAGCGAGGTCGTACGGCATTCCGGAGCGATTCGTTGAGGTCTTTAGAAACCTCTACCTCAACTCAAGCTGCTGTGTCAGGACGGAAGACGGCACCACAGACTTCTTTGCCATCGAAACTGGCGTGAGACAGGGATGTATTCTGTCTCCTTTCCTCTTCCTTATGGTGATCGACTTCGTTATGCAGAAGGCCATGGACCGAGATGATTTTGGAATTCCACGCATGAAATCAAACCGGCTAACTGACCTTGACTTCGCGGATGACATTGCACTCCTTGGCGCCACGAATAAAAAAGCGCAAGAAATGACAATGAGCCTGGAACGCGAAGCGGCCCGAGTTGGACTTAGGATAAGCGGAAATAAGATGAAGATCATGAGGATCGGATATACCACAGCAAGGGACGCTGTGAAGATTGGTCAGCAACAACTTGAGGAGGTAGAGAAATTCACCTATCTAGGCAGCACCCTAGCCAACGATGGCGACGCCGACCACGATGTCGCTTGCAGAATATGGAAGGCAGGGGCAGTCTTTCAACGGCTTCGACCAATCTGGGCCAACGCGCAAATCAGTGTAGTAACGAAAATCCGGCTATTCAATACCATCGTCGTCCCGACTGCAACCTATGCATGTGAAACGTGGAAGACGTTGGCCCACATCGCAAGGAGGCTAAACGTCGCCCAACAGCAATGGTTGCGTCGAATCCTGCAAGTCTCGTACAAGGATCGCATCACAAATGAAGAGATCCACCAGCGAACAGGCACCCGCCCTCTCAACGACATTGTGACAGAGCGCCGGCTACGTTTTGCTGGCCACGTACTCCGGCAACCAATCTCACGGCATCCAAGAAACGCCATCTCGTGGACGCCACGGGGAAGACGGAAACAAGGCCGCCCCCGAACTACATGGCGACGCACCTTCATCGAAGATCTGAGAGCGTTGGGCATATCATTGGATGACACTGAAACCATTGCGACAGATCGACCTCGATGGAGAGCACTCGCTGCCCAATGCGCCGAACGGCGCAGGAGGAACTAAGTCTAAGTAAGTAAGTAAGTATGCACTTCTCCCGATCACATCTATTGCATAATGACCTAAAACTCTATCTTAATGGTTGTCTTCTTCAGGTTCCGGCGGAGACCAAATGTTTAGAGCTTGTGTTCTACCGTAAACTAACTTTTCTTCCACTTGATTATTTACTTCATTGACAAATATAAAAAGCGATGAGTTAATAAGAATCATAGTAAATACAGGATTTAGTGCAGATGGGAAGGTACTAATCCAGTTATAAAGGTCATTAATAAGATCTAAAGTTGCCTGTTCCTCGATTATGTATATATCAGCGGTCTCCCTAAACACAGTAATGGATGGAAATGGACAGTAATGGACAGTAATGGAGACGAAAATACTGTAATGTAAGAGAAATTACAGGAATGGAGTAAATTAATGTAACTAGTTTTATAACATTTATATGCATAGATTTATTATTAACAGAAAAAAAGATTCAGAAACATATTTACTTTTGTTCCATCATAATTGTAATTTAAAGTTTTACATTCCAGACCACATGAATCACTATCCCTCTGACTTTATCATTATTTCGTCCCTCTCATTTGATTCTATGTATGTACGTGAACTAGACTTTTTTTCGAGACCTCACGCCTGTGTGTTCATTAATTATGTTAATAATGGAGTAAAACTTTTAAGTTGAAAAACTACGTCCAATCCTTTTACTCTGTTTACACACATGTGATCTTCTGGGGAATTAAATATATATAACAAGACAAAATATATATGTTGGCACTTGTGAACGGTATATACTAATCTACGCTAGAAAATAATAACATAGAGTTGCATAGCTATGAAAGCTAATATATTTATCATTTTATTACTGTCTTCATTTAAGAGACTCCATTTAAGTGTTCGTTTTTTCAAAATTTTCCAAAAAAAATAGTTAACTGATTTCTATTTTAGGACTAATGGTTGAAACATTTCAATTGCATAACCACCTAAAACTAGTATAGTGTGCTTTCATTAAATGCCGCATTCACACCTGTCGCACATGCCTTTGATGTCTCTGATGTCCGCTTTAGCTGCACATAGAATCCAGTAAGTTGAGCAGGCAGTGTCATGTATGGCCTAACATAATTATCTTTAATGACATACTGTGAGATGTAATGGTCAATGAACATTAATAGAATTGAATAGAGGTATCAACAATATAATTTATTACAGACTTGAATTGATATATGAACAATAGTGCTTGTTACAAACTTTCCTTTATTTTCAAACAGTGATTTTTAATGTAAATAATTGGCATCGAGATGAAAAGAATGAGAAGGCTCCAATAGACATATATATATATATATATATATATATATATATATATATATATATATATATATATATATATATATATATATATATATACATAAAAGAAGGTTGTACTCAAACCAAAAAACAATTTTCTATCCACTGTGTTAAAATTCTCAATTTTGTGGATGTTTGTGATATCTTGGATATTATCAGAATGGTAAAAGGAAAGAGCAAGAAACCGTTTCCTTGCGGTGATTGTAAGAAAGCTTGTGAGTCGGGCTGTCTTTTATGTCTTCTTTTGGATTGCTTATATATTAAGTTTCTATTTAACGACCTTTAATTTATATCGTTATTATTATATTCTCCCTGCAAATTCTTTGAGCTGTCAGTACAATCTTTCGTTTGAATATGCAAACCTCCTGTTATCTGTGTTTAACATTAAACAGTATCTACATAAAATTCATGATTGCCAATAAAATATATCAGTTGTTGCCATTTATAATAAACACACTGCTTCAGTAATATGCTATCAAATGTGAAAAGGAAAGATGAAATAAGCGATTAGAATAATAAATAACATGTTCCCAAGCGTATATATGTCCTCTTTGTGTAATGTTAACAACATCACATGTGAAAAATAATTAATAACAGTACATTTCTTAAATTCAGTTAAAACTTGGTAAAGTAGATGTTTTTCAATATTTAGTTGCATTTTATCTTTAGCTTTATTATCGGATTTATTAGTGTATGTCACTGATCGCAAAATGATGATTTTTAGTCTTTAAATTAACATTTTATCTTTCCGTCTTATAAATGAGTCTTTGATAAGAAAATTTGACCAATTCGATATTGTTTGTTGCCAATTGCATACCGGTATGTATCTTGAAATGGTCAATGTAATGTAGTAAACTCAATTTAAAGGAAGAAAATGTACTGAATGTCATAATAACATTTTGGATGATGAATTCTATTACCTCGATTATACATGTTCTCTCTCTCTCTCTCTCTCTCTCTCTCTCTCTCTCTCTCTCTCTCTCTCATAATGGTATTCATACATCTCAGCAACTTTATAATCAGATGATACATAATAAGCACATTAGGTAATTTACTGTATTAATGGATTATGCTGTGTCTGTAGTTTTTGCAAATCATCCATGTTGTAATGACTCAAGTTTTTTTAAACGATACCGGTAATACTACGTAATTTCATTTAATAATACGTCATTTGGATTCAGAATCCATGAATCCCTTTTGTTCTTTAAATCATTTTATTTAATACCAGATCATTTGGAATTTAAATTCATGATTTCATTTGTTGAGTTAAATAATTTCATTTTAGAGTACATCATTTTATTTAATACCACGTCATTTGGAAGCAGATATCATCATTACGTTTTGTTCTTTAAATCATTTTATTTAATACCAGATCATTTCATTTAACACCCCGTCATTTGGAATCTGAATTCATTATTTATTTTTTTTTTTTTTGTTCATTCGTTTCATTTCATGCTACATCATTTCATATCACACAACATCATTTGGAATCTGAATTCATCATTCCGTTTGGTGGGTTAAATCATTTCATTTCACACTACATCGTTTCATTTAATACCACGTCATTTGGAATCTAAATTCATCATTCGGTTTTGTTCGTTAAATCATTTCATATGATACTACATCATTTGGAATCTGGATATATCGTTTCATTTGCTGGGTCGAATCATTTGATTTCACACTACATCATTTGATTAATGTAATTTTGGCGGTGACGGCTGCCCATACTACAATCGATTCTCAGTTCCCAGTATAAAGACGCCGAAAGATCATTGATTGGAAGAGGCAATTTCAAGCTGGCATCCAATTATATGCACCACAGAGTTTCTATTGACGTGTGGTGTCAAGAAACAGAAACTGAACTAGAAGCATTATTTAGAAAGTTTCTCAAAGACAAGCGTACAAATAAGCTAACAATAAGGTCGACAAATGGTAAAATTGCTATACCAAAAACACCTTCAGGAGGGAAAAAACCTCACAAGAGAAAAAGGATGAGAGCTGAGCGAGTCAGACGAGAACAAAATAAAAATGATGGACAGTCTTAGTTAATAATAATAATAATAATAATAATAATAATGAGGACCTTGTATAGCGCCTAATCCTTAGAAGCTCTAAGCGCTTTACAACATTTGACAACACTTAAAAATCATATATAATGATATGATTACAAAAATAAAAAACAAACACCATGAAATTAGAAAACAGAAAACATACTGTAAATATTTAAGGTAAGGAAACATTATTAGGTCTTTAAGTCTGTTCTTGCAGTTGAAATAGGTGAGTTTTAAGAGCGCTCTTGAATGAGATCACTGTGTCTTTGTGTCTAAGTTCAGTGGGCAATTCGTTTCACGTTGCTGGGCCCTGGTATGCAAAAGCACGTTGTCCATATGATTTCATTTTCATAGTGGGAATAATAAGAATACGAGTGTCAGAAGAGGAGCGTAAGTATCTTGCTGGTGTATACACATGGGTCAAGTCAGATAGGTATGTTGGACTGGAGCCCGTCAGTGAAACGTAGCACAGAGAACAAATTTTGTGTTTAATTCTGGATCGAATGGATAGCCAGTGTAGGGTACAGAACAGGGGGGAGGCGTGCTCTGATCGTGGTACTCTAAGGATGATCCGAGAAGCTGTGTTTTGAACTTTATGAAGTTTCTTGAGTAAATATTGAGACGAATCAGACAGAATTGAGTTACAATAGTCCAGTCTTGAAAGTACTAAGGAACACACAAGTGTTTTAGTGGCATCAACTGAAAGATACTTGCGAATGGAGCTGATGCGTCTCAGCTCAAGATATACAGCCTTGCATATGTTCATGACATGTTGGTGCAATGAGAGAGTACTGTCGAGAGTAACAAATAGGTTTCGTACTGACTGTGTGAATTTAATGTTAATATTGCTGATATTTAATGTCTGAGGTAAAGGATGTGAATGAGAAAGTCTTTGTGTTGTAATCAGAATGGCTTCAGTTTTATAATCATTCATCTGCAGCTTGTTACTTGTCATCCATGATTTCACATCGGAAATGCACCTCTCTACACCTTGGATGGTAGCTTCAACTTCAGTTGGGTGGCTAGATTTGTATATTTGGGTGTCATCAGCATACAATTGGTGAGACACTGGATGATGATCTATGACACTTGAGAGTGGCTGAGTGTATAGAATGAAGAGAACAGGTCCAAGAACAGACCCCTGTGGAACACCACAACATAGATTAACTGGGCTGGAGTGTTTTCCATTTGCGGACACAATTTGTGTCCTGTTGACCAAGTTGGACTTGAACCATTGTAAGGCTGTATCGTGAATGCCAAATACATGCTGGAGACGGTGAAGTAATATATCATGGTCTGTTGTGTCAAATGCTTCAGACAAGTCAAGGAGAGTGAGGACTGTAATCTTTCCGCTATCCAAAGCAGAGAGAAGGTCATTAACTACTTTCAGAAGAGTAGTTTCAGTACTGTGGCAAGGGCGATATGCAGACTGTACATTGCTAAAAAGACTGTTTGAATTCAGATGAGATACAAGTTGGGATATAACAACTTTTTCTAAGATTTTTGACATGAATGGGAGATTAGAAACTGGGCGGTAGTTCTTTAAATCGTTATGGTCGAGTGTTGGTTTCTTCAGCAGAGGCTTTACAATGGCAGTTTTGAAAAATGATGGGAATTTCCCGGATGAGAGAGAGGTATTAATAACATCAGTTAGTGAAGGCAATATTGGATCTAAGCACTCAAGCAGCAGTGATGTCGGAATCGGATCAAGTTCACATGACTTTATTAACATGAGATAAGAATATATATATATATATATATATATATATATATATAAAGAGAGAGAGAGGGAGAGAGAGAGAGATTTTCCATTTTTTTTTGGGCATTATTTTAATTAAAGCGTATTATGAGCACTAATAAAACAATATAACAATCACATTTGTTAATTATGATTTATGTATTTAAGTCCGTACAATAAAAATTATAATATTTAATGTACATTACTATAATTTCTTTTGCAATATTGTATTTTTGTCCCCATTACTGTCCGTTACTCTCCATTACTGTCCATTACAGCCCATTACTGTTCATTACTCTACATTACCGTCCATTACTGTACATTACTGTGTTTAGGGAGACCCTATATCAGCCTATAGGTCTTACCTCCAGCTTCTAGATCCATTGCACAGTCAGGGACTAGGACTTCGTCTGGAAGAATTTCGAATTCCCCCTTACAACGAGGCCAAGAACCATCGATTTATCTCAGACGAATCCACTTAATCCTGCATATGATGTAAAATTTAGGCACAAATGCCAAATCGTGTATGCTCACAGGCCTTTTGGCATATAAATTCGTCCTCACTCAGATGCAGCAAAAACTCAGTGTTGGAAATACTGCAAAATTCTGAGTTCCAAAAGCACCAATTTCGTTGTCCACATCCCCATATTTGATTTTTTGCCAATTCACAGAGCCTTCATCAAATCGTTTCCTTCTATAGAGTAGATTCAATGCAATCAGAGCCTCCTATCGTAGCAATACATTCATGTATGCAGACGGTTCTAAAAATGGAGACAAAGATGGAGTCGCCAGTGCAACTCCCTGTGGCACCATCTCGAGCCGATTACAAGATAAAAGTTTCAACTTTCACTATAGAAATTAAAATCATACTAACAGCTTGGAACTATATTTAAACCTCTCAAAAAATAAATTTCGTCATCTTGTCCGATTCCGTTTCAGCACTGAAACCATCGCAATACCTTTAGTATGACAACCCCTTATTATGTCAGATATTACAGAAACATGCTGTGCTGATGCAATCTGGAAAAAGTATTCTGTACTGTTGGCTGCCTAGTCACATTGGTGTAAAGAGTAATGATAAATAGCCACAGCTGCTCTTCAGTCGCTCGTTTCCGAATGAACGATTCTATACATTAACTTCAGCTAATGTATAAATCGGCAAGTTCGTCAAATCTGGCAAAATATAGGGAATAAAACTCTACAAACAACTTCAGATCATGAATTACCCACTCTTGGCAAGTGGATGCGTCGTACAGAAACCAATCGCAGAAATCAGGTGGCACTGTGTCGATCGCATATCGGACACATATCTCTGAGAGAGTGCACCTCTACCAGAGTGCATACCATCCCAGTGACCACTAACATTCTTGTCGAGTGTGTCGACTGCAACCATTCAAGACAGAAGTATCGTAACGCTTTGTCCTAGAGACATTAGATTGCACGAGTTGTCTCCCATAATATATAATGCCATCAAACCAATAACGCGTAACAGCGGCGCATTTAGTCCGAGTTTCCTCTGACCCTTGCCACCCCATTTTTGATATCTGGACATTTATGTTGGGGTGTAGGATCAGAGTCCATTCCCTATCGAAAAGTTGGAATTCGCCGACACCATTTGGTGTCGGCATAGGGTAGCCGCTTACTAACCGGGATAACAAACTTTAACGACCTTTCATCGAGATATACCTGTATGAAATCGATAGGAATATGATTAATTTTCTCAGATATTGCGAGTGTAGCATTCGTTATATCTTTAATCAGCTGACAGACCAGCCGAAACTATAGCGTTGATGAAATTTGACCTGGAACTCTCTATTCGCATTCCAAGTCACATGACTACACGAATCTCGCGACCCACATGTTAATGACTTCAGAGTTCAAATAGTCACATGATATCAACAATTAACCATTTCTAACGTTGCTGTAGGAAAACAACGAACATATAAATGAAAGTCATGTAATATTTATAGAAAAATTAAAGAACATAAACTTCTAAAAATATTTATTCTGGAAACAACGACCAGAAATCTGTAAATGTAGTATGTGTAGCGGTGAGAGAGGATAGGTCGTGTGACGAATCGGAATTCTTCTCCAGTACCGAAATGCCCCTTGAGTACCTCGTTGACGTAGGGAAAGAAGGTATAAACCAGATCAATGTATGTCCGGATTTATCCGAGGGTCAGCGAGGGTCAGATCTTGGAGGTTTTGTCCAAATACCCGGACGTGTTTACGGACAGACCAGGCCGTACTGGATTGATTCAACACGAGATCAAGTTGAATACCTCAGGGCCGATCAGGATTAAAGGATATCCAATAACCTTTAATGAGCGGGAGACCATCAACGAAGAAGAGGGAAACATGTTAGCCCAGGAAGTGATTGAACCTTCTAGTTCCCCGTACTCGTCCCCTGTTGTGTTTGTCAGAAAGAAAGACGGGACAAACCGTTTTAGCATTGACTTTCTGCAACTGAACAAAATCACCGTGTTCGATGCAGAGCTTATTTTCAAAGTTAGTAGGTCATAAATACATTTCCAAGTTAGACCTTACCAAGTGATATTGGCAAGTATCAATCGCTGATAATGCCCGCGAGTTAACGGCATTCGCGACTCCCAAAGGTCTTTATCAATTTAATGTTATGCCTTTCGGTTTAGTCAACGCCAGTACGTCGTGTGTTCGTCTCATGCGCAAACTATTAAACGGTATGGAAAACGTCGACAGTTTTATAGATGATATCTTTGTTTATACATATACCTGGGATGAACATGTTAAGGTATTAAGGGATTTGTTCGATAGACTTCACACTGCTAATCTTACAGCTAGGCCCACCAAATGTAGCATAGGATATTTTAACCTAGAATGTTTGGGACATCTTGTAAGTGGACTAGGCCAGTTGAAATCTCACCCAGAGAAAATAGGAGCAATCAGAGATGCACCTAGACCAGAAACCAAGAAACAAGTAAGATCTTTCCTAGATTTGATTGGATTTTACAGGAAATTTTTTCCCAATTTTGCGGCTATTGCCAGCCCATTAACAGACTTGACTAGGAAAGGGCAACCGAATAAAGTTCCCTGGGGTGTTTGCCAGGAAAATGCGTTTAACGCTTTAAAACAGAAACTGATAAGTGTACCAATCTTAAAGTTGCCAGAATTGAACAAAATTTTTGTGCTGAGGGCTGATGCGTCCGATACGGGACCTGGGGTTCTTTTGCTACAGGAAAAGATGCCAAGAACACTCATCTGGATGCTTGCGTGGTTTGGAAACCTGACACCGCAGGTGAGGGAAAGTTTAACGACACAGCCGTGGCAGCAGATGACGATCCTCACAATGTGGGCTTTAACGACCGTCGAAAGAAAATCCTGCAAGGCCATATTTTAGAACTGATGGATCGTTTGCATTTGGACATGTGGTTGCAAGACAAGTATTTGCTCAACGGAGTGGATATCCGCCTGAGACTGAATCGCAGCAGTGTCGCTTTCCATTTCATGGCTCATGCCAACGAGAACAAAACCATCATCCAAGAAGCCAGGCTTTACGTACGCCGCGTAAAAGTGTTACCTAAAGCGGGAAACGACATCAGTCACACGTTGAGCAGAACGATCGCCAAGTATCCGATACGACGCGTAGAAGCGAAAACTTTCACCATTGCTGCTGGACTCCGATCCAAGAGCGAAGATCATCTGTTGCAAGGACAGTTACCCAAACGTTTAAGCGTTGGTATCGTCAGCAATGCAGCCCTCAACGGAGCCCACGATCAAAATCCTTTCCAGTTTAAGCACTACAGAGTGTCCAAGATCGAAGTTAGTCGCGATGGCAAGACCTTGTGTACTAGGCCCTTCGAACCTAACTTTGCCCAGAAGAATTACTTGAGATCGTACTTGTCCATGTACGAAGCTACCGGACAGCTAGGGACAGCTAGGGACCAACACCAGTCAGGGCATATCGTATGAAGATTATGGAGGATACCGTGAAAGCAGAACCCCAAAACAAAGACGAAGAGGACATAGTGGTCACGTCCAGATGGCCAGAACAAGAACAACATTTAGTGTTCTGTTTTGCCAAACACCTGGCGCATAAAATTATGGAATTGAACAAGAAAGATTGCAATGGATGTCAAAACGATCAATGCAGTCAAATTCAACACGATAAATGTCTGATGATGAGCCAAGAAGAAAAATTGGACAAGTATCTGGACGATGCTTGGAGTCTCGTCTCGGAAGAAGCAGTGTTGCATGAGTGGTATAAAGGCTTGCATGATCATTCCTGCCCTCCATTGACTACTCTAGAGATCTATCGCATCGAAACTCTCTTAGCCTAGAGTGCGGAGACGAAGCAAAGAAACGGTTACTTGTCAGAGATTTTCAAACAAAAAGTCAGAATTGAATTGATGACTTATCATTACCTGTGAAAAAAAATAAAATAAATAAAATCGATACCTGGGAACTTTATTACCTTTTGAACAACAGTTTGTACACTGCTTCTTGGAATCCTGTTGTGTGTGCTAAAGATGAACTACCTCATCGCAAACCTCAAGACCATGGAGCTTATGTCATCAACACGGACGACAGTCATCTCCCAGGAACCCACTGGGTAGCCGTCTACTTCCCTAAAGAGGGTTGTGTGGAGTATTTTGATTCATATGGATTACCCCCCTTTGGAAGACGACATCATCGACTTTATGAGAAGAAATGCCCAGACGACACGATTCAATAATGTGAAATTACAAGGCACAGATTCCATGGTGTCTGGACAATATTGAGTGCATTTTCTTCATCAACGCAATCTTGGATATTCCTTAGAACATTTAGTGACTTATTTTGATCGTAACTCTTCTAGAAACAATGAAAAAGTAGAGCGATGGTTTTGTGACCATTATGGCTATCTTTTATCTTTATCTAGGAAACGTAGTGTACATCAATGGCCTCATGACTTCAATTAGTGAAAATCTAACATAATTTCGCAACGTTGTCAACCTTGTCAGAAAAGTTTGTTTGATGTTACTGTTAATTGTTAGTTGGTAGTTTTTTGTTGAATAAAAAATGTTGTGTTTTGAAAAAAAATGTGTCGTTTGTTTTCCAAAAATAACACTGTGAATATATGCTCTTTGACTTCTCTCTATCCCTCACCATGACATTAGTTATCATAGCTTTCCGACCCAATAAAAACCCAGTAGGGGTGTTTTCTATCGCGTCCGCGTTTGAACCATATAAAGCGGGGCCGTCTCCAGTCTGGCCATCCATTGTTGACTCGTCCACCTATGAACATGCCTTCAAGCCTAGCCAAGCTGAACGAAGCTTACGTGAATTTACATCGTGTCAGGCAAAATCTGATACCAAAGCCTGAAGAGATAGAGAATGTCAGGATGTTAAAAGTGACCGAAAACCTGATAGAAGAGGTCTTCAGAGAGGAAATCAAGAAAGAACAAGAAGAGTGGACAGAGAAGTACAGACATCAGAAGCAGCAGAGAGACCAACAGCAACAACAGCAGCAGCAACAGTAGCAGGAACCAGACAGAGGTTTTGTCGACTGTCGTGTGGACACCAAGGAGTTCTCTTTCTCTTTCCGAAGAAGCAGACCGTATCCTGCAGGAAAGCCTACCGCCAGACGGGGACGCAATCTTAGACAATAAAAGATTGCCGTCACTCCCCGTCAACACAACAGCCATTTTCAGGGCTGCCCCAACACTCTCCAAAAGACATACTAATTCAATTACCAAATAAATTGTGTGTTTTTATGTTAAAATATTGAAGTGTGTCTATAAACACTTCGTTTCTTTTGTCAGTAAAAATCCACACTTCGTTTCTCTGTCTTGTCCGATAGTGTGTGTCTGTGTTTGTAAGTAAAAAATAGTCAACGTGAGTGTTTCTTTTAGGTCCGCGCGTTCCATGGGATGGTAATAGTGGTATTGTAAGTTTCGGTGACAGGGGATGTTTTCCTTCAGATCCGTGCTCCAGGGATATAAAGCGGAGCGATCGTCAGTCAGGCATTTGACCTTGTATGGACAAAAGGTCTAATAGCGAAATTAAACCACTCTGGAATAACTGGACGTATGTTCAACTTTATAGAAAACTTTTTGACAAATCGCAAAATTATCACAAGAGTGGGGGGAACTTGCTCTGAAACGCACTCCCTAGACAATGGCACACCTCAAGGGAGTGTGATCAGTCCCACGGTCTTCATCCTCATGATAAACGAGTTAGACTCTAACCTAACTGCCAAAAAAGTCGAAATCTCACAATTCGCAGATGACAGCGGAATCAGGAGAGCAGGAAACCCCGCTAGTAAACAAGTAATTAATGACATTCAACATAGCTTAGATAATATAGGGAGATGGGCTGATAAATGGGGCTTCAAAATTTCCCACGACAAAACAATAGCTTTTCTATTCACTCCAAAAATGAAAACCAAATTAACATACCCCAAATTTTTTATACAGAATAACAATATCAAATTTGTTAAAGTAGCGAGATTCCTAGAAAAGTATTACGACGAACACCTAAATTGGGGTCAACATATCAACAACCTAATAAACAGCTGTAGTAAAGACTTAAACATAGTGAGAAACCTTGAAGGAACTACCTGGGGGGCCAACCAGGAAACACTACTTACCATATATAGGGCACTGATAAGATCGAAACTGTATTATGGATGTCAGATTTACAACTCGGCAAAACCTAAACATCTCAAAAACTGGACACGATCCAACGTAAAGCGTTGATTATCTGTACAGGCACTCTCCCGTCCACATCATTAGCTGAACTACAAGTACTTACGGGGGAACTCCCACTTCAACTAAGAAGACATGAACTATTGCTAAGATACGCTGCTAGGTTGTTGTTGTTGTTGTTGTTGTGGGGCTTAACGCCATTTTTCAGCACACGATAGGCTATACATGGCGGCCAGTATTAATGGTGGAGGAAGAAACCGGGAAATCCCCGGAAAGAACCACCGACCCACGAGAAGCTACTGGCAAGCTTTCTCACATATCCACATTCGCCGAATCCTAGACTCGAACCCACGCAGACGCTGCTAGGTTAACAACTCACCTAGAAACACACCCGACTAGGAAAACCATACTTAAATGCGATCTTATCAGTGCGACAAAGCCTTCAGCAAAAACTAGTTCCTCATATACCAGGAGGAAAACTGATCCATCAACTGACGGGACTACTCCCGATTACAAATTTTCAGGCGGAACCCACTGAGTTCCCTGACCAAGCCCCATGGATATCCTCAAAACCATCAATTAACACACAAGCAACAAAACTTGGAAACAAACTTGAAGAAAAGCATATGCTAAAAACAAATATAACAATTGAGATCCTCACATCCTACTCCGGTTTCGTAAAAATCTACACAGATGGCTCCAAAACATCTGAACCACCCAGAACGGCAGCGGCAGTGGTTATCCCAGAACACAATATCCAATTGGGTACCCGATTACCTGACCACTGCTCAATTTTTACGGCAGAATTCTGGGCAATAATGGAAGCATTAAAATGGATTAAAGATAACAAAATTAAAAGGTCAGTAATTATCAGTGACTCTCTCAGCGTAATAACAGCCATACAATCAAATAACTCCATATCAAGAGATAACTTCCTAAATAGAACAAACTTATTACTAAAAGAGCTAAGCCACAAACAACATATGGAATTCATGTGGATCCTATCTCACATAGGAATTATATGAAATGAAATGGCTGACAAGGTAGCAAAACATAAATTAGGTGACTTAAAACCCATAACCATAAGCTACAGTGTCAGCGAAATACAAGGCATTATTAAGACCTATATCTACAACAAATGGCAGGAACAGTGGACTCATAGCACTAAAGGATGCAAATTTTATGCCATTCAAAATGTGGTTAACCGAACCGTACAAACTCCAAAAGTAAACAGCCCTGATCAAACAATTATAAACAGAATAATAACGGGCCGAACGAAATTAGCAAGCAGTTTCGGTCAACACATAGGGCCCCAACCGTCCAACATTAACTGCTACCACTGCCAAGTTCCTGAAGAACTAAACCACGTACTGAACATCTGCCACAAATATAAGGAAGAAAGAACTAAATTCATAAACGAACAGAAAAAGATTGGATCCCCTGGTGTGTTCCCTGACTTCTTAAAAAAATAACCCAAACATCAACACCACCTATCAAAACATCATTAACTTTATACATGAAGCGGGACTCACCAATAAAATATATAAATATAAATAGTTTTATACAGGAAGGTTAAAATAAATGTAAAAAACTGATAATCAAACCAGGGGGTGCGAGATGGGGTGGGTCTTCGGTTTACGGCCCACATAGGGGTATGTACCAGCCTAAGCGCTGGCTGGAGCCCTTACCTCGTCTCAAATCTCATGGAAAAAAACCTAAAACCTAGAACTAAACGCACAATAAATCAACATACCCTGTCAGACATAAACACTAATTAAAAACTATAATCAATAAAAGCCGATACACCATATAATTGAACCAGGGGGTGCGAGATGGCATGGGGGCTTCGGTTTACGGCCCACACAGGGGTATGTACCAGCCTAAGCGCGGGCCGGAGCCCTTACCTCATCTCAAATCTCATGGAACAACAACCTAGAATAATAAATCAATATAAACCAAACTTATAATGCCAATGGCATAAAACAATGGATAGGCGTCTTTGGATGTCAAGGACACGATCAATTCGACGAAGGCGCATTGTCCTCCCCAAAATTAACGCCACACATGAATAAGTTAAATTAAAAGCTAAAAGCCGTAGACGAAAACTAAACCACCACCAAAATCAAAACTCTTAAAAAATAATCTTCTTTATGTCTCTATTATTCTAATTTTCTAATTTTCTACTTTTCCTCATACTCTACATCCACCCTGATAACACCATAGAATCCTTAAACACCCTGTAATGCCTAATCTAACCCGCTCTAATCCTACCTTAACACCAGAATTCTTACCAACTCCACCCTAATATACTACCACTGCTCACTTTGACAGCTCAAGGACACCATATAAACAACATCTCAAATAAGCCCCAAATTAGCCAACTATAAGGTGGTCAAAAGCCCAAGACGATCAGGCCCCGCCACACAAGGTGGCAATAACAAAAGTATTTAGAGGAATCTACGACCTCAAACTACCTCTTATAAGGTGGTCCAAACAACAAGGACCATCAGGGCCAGCCACACTAAGCGGCAAATGAACACCTAACACTAGGAAAAATTAAGGACCCATAAATTAACAACGTATAAGGTGGTCTAACATCCAGGACCATCAGGGCCAGCCACACAAGGTGGCAAATATAGGAAACAGCTGTCATCAAAAGCATACCTCTCTAACCCAACAAATTCATAAAAACAGCACAGAGGTTACCATTCAAAATTGAGCAAGTAACTAAGTATTTAGGCCAAATACGGAGCACCGACCTGTGGACCGGCACCAACCTGACCTCCTTTCCTCCCCGCCACCTCCAAATTAAACAGGGTGCGGTGCGCGCATTAATCCAATTTTTACTTAAAAGCAGTAATTACCAACAAATGAGTGTGTGCTGGGTCAAATCCCATTCATTTACTCTTACACTATCCAGCAGATACAGACTAGAAACATGAGTGCGTGAAGGGTCTACTCCCACTCATGAGGGCCAAATTACAGGTTGTTAAGGTATTAATAGTACCACAACCTGCCAGCTATAATTAAACATCACTCTATGAGTGAAGAAATGCGTGGGGGAAGTGGCACTGATTCCTTCCCTCACGAACAATTAAACAGCCTTGTGTGCAGGTATTAAACCGTTGCGCATGCCCGTATGAGCGAAAGCGACTTAAATTAAATTAACTAACTAACAGTCTGGCTACCCATCGGTAACCTGTCAACAGTAACAGAATAAGTAACAGAATTCCTAAATTGTTGGAGCTCCAAATACACCTGGAATATGCCAGGCGTATTTTAGATGAGCCGGCCATGGAGGCCATAGCAGAAGCTGTCAGGCTTGAAGAGGAGGAAGAGGAAAAAAGAAGAAAGAAGAAGTGGAAAAGAAGAGAGGGATCCTGCCTCATCTCATACTGAGACCTGTGTGTGAGGTGAAGCCAATGGTCAGTACACCTCCACAACCCTTAGCAGCACCATCACAACGTCAGCTACAGCCACAAGTACCAGTGCCAGTAGAGCCGCAGAGACCTCATCATCATCCCCGGCTACAGAATAGAAGAAGACAGAGAAGTCTTCACCAGCCCTGAGAGTGAAGACTGGGAGAGTGAAGCCAGTCAACCTCCCTCTGCGCTACCAGCCACAACCTTAAATTGGGAACAGGACTGGAGCAGATGTTGCATGTGTGGGGCCAGACCTGGGAGGTGCCAGCATTAACTGGGTGCATTTGGAGTTAGACAAAACAGCCCTTCTCAGGGCCAACCAGATCTCTAGAAAAGAGAGGCTATTCAAGTTGCCGATTTGTGTGAATGTGGAGTAGTGTAATTATAAACACACACTCCTTTACTGGTATGTGTGTATGTGTATATGTTTGAATGAGTTCGCGTACGTTTGTGTGGATAGTAAAGTGTGTGTTTATATGCGTTCGCGTACGTTTGTGTCGATAGTAGAGTGTGTGTTTTTTTCTTTTCTTCCCGTCTGTGTAGATAGTAGATATGGTGTGTTTTTTCTTCTCTTCCCTTCTGTGTGGATAGTAGAGTGTGTATTTTATGCGTTCGCGTATGTTTGTGTGGATAGTAGATATGGTGTGTTTTTTCTTCCTCCCCGTCTGTGTGGATAGTAGATATGGTGTGTTTTTCTTCTCTTCCATTCTGTGTGGATAGTAGAGTGAGTCTTTTATGCGTTCGCGTATGTTTGTGTGGATAGTAGATATGGTGTGTTTTTTCTTCCTCCCCGTCTGTGTGGATAGTAGAATGTGTGTTTGTGTGCGTTCGCATACGTTTGTGTGGATATTAGATATGGGTGTGTTTTTCTTCTCTTCCCGTCTGTGTGGATAGTAGATATGGTGTTTTTTCTTCCTCCCCTGTCTTCCTCCCCGTCTGTGTGGATAGTAGAATGTCTGTTTGTGTGCGTTCGCGTACGTTTGTGTGGATATTAGATATGGGTGTGGTTTTCTTCTCTTCCCTTCTGTGTGGATAGTATATAATATGTGAAGTGAGTGTAAGGGATGTTTTCCTTCACGTCCGTGCTTAAAGTTTATAAATCATAGCGCTCGTCATTCGCGCCATTCTACACAGGATACAAAATGGCTAGTAACATGAAGAGGATGCTGAGATTGCAAGATGTAGTAGATACACTAGTTATGGTGGAGACAATGCTAGTTAGAATGCAGTATGGGGCTTGTAGTCCTCATAGACTAAGTATGGAATCAACAATTTGAAGAAAGGGAAGGAGATCTTAAATGAGATGATTAGAATAGAAAAGGAAGATAAAGAAGACAAACAGAGGATGAGAGAATAGAATGAAAAAATTGAAAAAGAAGAGAATGAATACAGGAAGAAACATGAAGAGGAGGAGGAGAAGGAAAAACAGGAGGAAGGAAATAATGAGAAGAAAAAGAAGAGTGTAGGACAGAAAATAAGGAGTTGGTGGAGGAAAAGAAGAACTTAGAAGACAAAGAAGAAGAAGAAATCCAAAGGCTCTTTTCAGGGCCACTTCATTTCCTCGTAAAGATTTACTCTTTCTTGCTTAAAATTTTTTTAGACTGTTGTATAATTTTAAATGTGATAGATTGATGTTCATCAATCTATGTTTGTGTTGTATATGTCTATGTCTCTAAGCAAGTTTCTATGTCTCTGTTGTATTTGCCCCTACCTAGGGTAGCCGCGCGTATTCAGGTCAGCCACTTGCAACATTGTTGCCAGTACCGTGACGTCACCCCACCTGTTCCATTCCTATTGTCCCTATATAGTCCCAATATTTTTTTGTCCCTATAGTGTCCCAGGGTTTTGATTTTGTCTCTATAAATCTTGTCCCTATATATCGTCGGTGCTGGGGGGGGGGGGCCTGTAATGTATTTTCCCATTGTCCCTATATCGTCCCCCTTCACTACTTGTGTAAGTGTAATTTATATAAATTGTATGCCTCTCAAAATGGGCCACCAATGTCAGCTAATTACAATATAGTTTTCTACCCGGGGCTATTTACCGTCGCGGTCCTGATATCTTAATTTTACAGTCCGTGATGCTTTAGAGCCCGTCAATATGTTTCCCTCTATTCATTAAAAATTGTTTTTTAAAAAAAAAAAAAAAAAAAACATTATGTCACCTAATTTCATGTACTATCATTTGAATGACACTCTTTTTATCGCTTCATCTGGAATATTTAAAAATTCGCTTAGCCGTTATCATGTGTACTTGGTTTAACCCGACTGCCTGATATTGCATTGCTTTCAATATAATTCCCGCCTAAAATTCGTCCATGATCCTTTCAAAAACGAGAAAAATTACTTATGTAACCATGAAAATTACTTATGGAACGCGAATTATGACTAAGTGGTCGTATCCAGGTCCATTACTAATAATTTTTGTTTACAATATCCAATATTTCATCCTATAAAAGCATAAAATGACTTAATTAATGGAAACTGTTGCCGATCTTAGGATGTAGTTGATTTTTTTTGGGGGGGGTCTTTTTTTTGTTTTTGTTATTGATGTCGCTTACAGGATACAATGAATATTGATATACAAGTTTCCAAATAAGAATCAGAATATTTTAAACTGGCTTCAGCACAAAACCTCTATTTATTTAATCCATATCAATGTCATTAGCAATAATAATAATTATAAAGATAACACCGTACAAGTAATAAACTTAAATAATTCTGCCCAGCAGAACTCAAGTGCTACGGTTTGGGACTATGGTAGTCCGAGTTTCCTCTGACCCTTGCCACCCCATATTTGATATTTGGACACCCTAACATAAATGTCGAAATATCAAAAATGGGGTGGCAAGGGCAGAGGAAACTCGGACTAGAACTATGGCTTTCGTGTACTTTTTAAACTTTACGATAGAACATGATTTATTGCGCTGAAAAATTGCTAAAACATACATTCAACGTTTTACCATAGATGAGTCATATTTTAATCTTTGTATACCAGAAGAGACCAGTTCTTATATACCTTTTTCGTCTATCAGCCAATAAAACGCAGCCCGAGAAATACTGTGAACCGCATCAAGAATGAATTCTCTGGGCTTGACTCCAATAGACTCCAATCGACGAACTAAAGAAAAACAAGTGTGCCAGTGATTCCTTTGCTGTTTTGAAGGAGGCTGTAGGTAAGACTGTGGTTTGACTGTTCGAGAACACTATCATAATTAAGTGAGTACGTTCAATAAAATGACCAATGACATACCGTGTCAGTACTCCTTATCAGCCAGTCCAGTGAGTGATTCACGAATCAGTTGTCCGAGTCGAAGCTTAGGCTCAACAACGAAACTGAACGAGTCACCCAGTCAATTCAAGTATATATCCCATGATGCAAAATGTAAATATCCGCCCTCATTAAAGGAAAGATGGAAGTAGAAAATATGGCAATACATTAAATGACAGATGAAAATTTTATAATATGGCAATATATTATAGAAATTGCGCAAATGAGTATGATCTATTTTCTGTTCGCAGGAATATGCCAAAACACTCATGATAGACACGCGAAATGCTGTTGTCATTTTGTTTGCGTTATGTAAATGCGTTTTGGTAGATATTCATGCCGTTATAGTAACTTCTGTGACAATTTATAAACGTGTTACATTTTATTAGTGAGACCTTCCATAGAACTGGAGCCAGTGTATGTGTATTGTACAAACACTAATATAGTTTTAGCATTTGTTCCCCTTCATTTTTTGACGGAGGGAACTTGAGCACAACGTCTATTGCATCAGCCGAAGCTCGTCATCTATATCGTCTGCTATATACCATTACCATTTTATGATGCAATTCCTATTTCTCAAAGACAGAACAACAATACACAGTTATTTAATGGCCATATAGGGAACAAATCAAACTATTAGCCTGGAGGTGCGGTGGATAATTATATGTATTACTGCCCGAGGCCATATGCCTTGGGTAATAGAACTCGTACATGTCTACAACAAGTTTGATCTGTTCCATACATATCTATGAAAACATGTTTTATGACCTAATTTGCTAAACAAAAGAATTAACTTAAATAACGTTTCCTTAGCTTCTGTGATCAAGCTGGTTTATTTGTGAATAGCTCAGAATGCCTCGTGCTCACGTTACCACTTATAGTCTTGAGTTACCTGTCATTCAGACGTCAGAAACAACGTCCCTCACTGGATATATTACTTGTAGGCCTAAGATAATTTTCCCACATTTGTATGTTCATTTCTATATATATATATATATATATATATATATATATATATATATATATATATATATATATATATATATATATAACGTGAAATTGAACATTTGTGGAAGAGTTGTCGCAGGCATTATATTCAAGTATTTAATCTGTGCTATCGTTAAATTCATACTAGTATATGAAAACTGAACATTTATTTTCTGGATATTTGATCAGGCATTTTAAAACTCATTTTCCTGCCATGTACTTCAATGGCTGGACAGTGTAAAGGTGATAGTCGGGAAAAGATAATGCAGTTTGTAGCAGGAAATATATAGGAACATGTATTTGGAATTCGCATCCCTAACAGCTTACAGTTCATTGACAGTACAACAACACTTCACATTGTCTCAGCATATACAATATGCTTCAGTTGTCTGTTATGGAGGGGGATTACCGCCATAATTATATGCATGTATTTTCTAATCTTCCTTGATGCATTATTGTAAATGGTTGCTTGCAAGTGCTATTTTCATAATTATGATTAGGAGCAATTAAGAAATACCTTCCGCCTCGTAATAATGTTAAACAACAACTACAAGAACATCAGGAAGCTAAAGTTGAATTCGATGAAGGTACAGAACAGTTATTTAAACCAAATTGACAAACCAACAAAGAAAATTGTTACAGCAGCTGAAGAAACGCAGAGAACTCTTGAAGCATTACCTGGCGATATTGCTGGCCGTATTCAGGCAGCTCAACCACCACCCGTTCAACATCCTCCACAACCTGAAGAACAGCCACAACCTCCGCCAAAAGGTATAATTAAAATAACAGATAAATTCACACCTGAAGGTCATAATAGAGAAAGATATGTAAAACCCGATTATATTAGATCTCTTAAAGCTGCTGATTGGATTAAGGATGTATATCGCGTTCATACTGGTAATTTGGCAATCAAAGGGCCTGAAATTACTGGTGATTTTAATTATTTTCTCGAGTTAGTAAATAATCGTCTTAGCGAAATAATAGAAGAAAGGAGGCAAAGAGAAGAAGAAAGGGAGCTTCGACGTCTACAAAGAGAAGAAGATGTGGTATTTGAAGAAATTAAGCAAAAACGGGGATTAATTAAAAAAACTGGAAGGGGTCTGAATAATTTATTCGATATAGTTACCAGAGGAAATACTTTTATTGCTCCATGTCCAAATAACGTCCTTGCCGACGTGGATAGATTAGAAATTCTGATTTGAGGAAAACGAGCTGACAATAATTTGTCAGAGATTATTTACAGGTGGAATCATGGATATTAACGTTTATCGGTCTCTCATCGATGAAATCGCTGACGATTATTTTAATGATTAAAGAAATAATATAAATAAGATGATCATACATAATGCTCAACGTGGACCTGTAATGGTTAGAGTGATAAATTCGCGATTACCTAATTATAAAGCAATCTACGGAGATGGAATCGGCGATGTTGTTCAGGGTTTATTTAGAACGGTAGCCCCCAAAGCAATACCGATTGCAAAACAACTTGGAATGAAAGCTATTGACGTTTTTCGTCAAAAAAGAATTAACGTTATTGGTGATGTTGCTAGCAAAGCATTATCAGCAATTAAAGATCGACTCGCCCGAATAATACGACGTAAACCTCAGCCAGTAAAATTGCCCAGCACTGACGCTATGCCTGCAAATGTTAGTAAAATAATAAATCAAGCTGCAAATCAATAACTGAGTTTCCCTGTTCCACCACTATCAGAAAAAGAAACAATATAACCGCTAGTTTGATAGCAGGAAGCAGTCTTCGTGTTAGACGATACCAAAATACAAATAATGTTTAAATGTATATCTGATCCCGCATTTGACATGGATGCACCAATCCTCAAAGATGAACCTGTGCGCGATTATCAGTATTATTCTTATGACGCACGACAGCCAAATCAGCGTGGACGAATTGTGCTGCAAGTTCAGCATACAAGCAGATATTTTTTACCCGCTGAAGCATTTATTGAAGTAGAAGGTGAGATCTTAAAAACAAATAATACTGAATATGCAGCTAATGTTATGATTGGTTTTGTTAATAATGGCATTATGGCGTTGTTTGACAGCGCTACGTACATGATTGACGGAAGAAATATTGAATCGATTAAGAAAGATGTTGACGTAGCCACGATAATATTAGGTCTAGCAAGATACAGCGACGATTATTTAAGATCAGCTGGTCCGTCAATGATGTTTGTAAAGGATACTTCTAACCACCCTAGCAGCATACAGTATAATATAAGACGACCAAGAAACAATGCCGACAACGCTGACGCCGACGTGTGGCCGGTGGTTCATGGTGCTAATAATCCAGAATTTAATTAAGGATTCGCAGCACGTCGATCAATGCTGAAAGATTGAAGTAAAAGATTTTCATGTGCAATTCCACTGTCACATATCTTTGGATTTTGCAGGAATGTCAGAAAGGTTATTTTCGGAGCCAAGCATACAGTTGTACTCGTAGCAAAGGCTAACGACGATGATGCAATCTGGCGACCTGCTGCTGTTGTTTACGTTGGTAAAGTAATACTAACAAAACTTTCGTTGTGGATGCCAGTAATGACTCCAACAATACCTGAAGAAGAACGTCTACTCACTTTTATGAGGTCAAGGTGGTAAATCAATGTTATCATGGTTGACGATGACCACAGATAGTGTTCAAAGTATAATTAATGGTTTATTTACATGGCAAATAGCATCACAGCAAGGCGTCTTTGCACCGCGACAAAATATTTATTACTTTCCAAGATGCGGCACG
This sequence comes from Megalonaias nervosa, assembly GCA_016617855.1. NCBI lineage: Eukaryota > Metazoa > Mollusca > Bivalvia > Unionida > Unionidae > Megalonaias > Megalonaias nervosa. The sequence goes on from JAECUM010024043.1 coordinate 57,966, forward strand.
AGTAAACTCACAAACAAATAGCATACCGATATTTGACAAACTCGGTGTTTCTGAAGTTAGCTTGAGAATAAATGGACATCAAGAACCAGCTGAGGATATACTATTAAATTTTGATCAAAATCATGTAGCGCGTACATATCATCGTTTAATGACATTTATGGGACGCGATAAAAATGTTGATTCTAGTTTGCAAATATCACAGCTCGATTTTACAAATCTTTATCCGATCTATTATTTTTCGCTGGAACATTTAGATTTATTTAGGCAATGAGTTGTTGATATACATTTTCGAGCTCGTGTGACAAGAGGAGTCATTGCTAATTACAGGGCAGTTGCTGTTATATTCTCAGATAAAATGATATTACTTGAAGCTGTTGGTGGACGAATGAGAGTTATTGATGCACCAGTAGAAAATATGTAACTGGACACTCTAAATCAGTAATTATAACCGTCTATAATATTATAATGTCATACAATGATGTTAATGTAACTCTGACTCCTGTTCAGATTAAAAAGCTACAATCAGCATCAATGAAGAACAATAGCATAAAAATATTACTAAAAAAAAAGAACAAATCGAAGGTGGTCCAAATAAACTATCATTATCAGAACGTCAAGTCAGACATTTTAATAAAGCTAAACGAACAACAAAAGCCAGCGTAAGACTCAATCTTTCTGCGGCGGCCGCAAGCGACATCGCTAAAACGGGAGGTATATTTCCACATCTAACAGCTATTCAAGCATGTACAGCCGCTACAGCCCCAGCTGTTGCAAAAGCAGCTGCACTTGGCGCTGTTGGAACCGCGGCTGGAATGGCATTAAAGAAAGCAACAGGACAAGGAATAAAAACCTGCAAAAATAAAAAAGGAAATGGTCTAAGATTGCCGGGAACTCCTCACTCGTAGTACGGAAAAGGATTAAGAACACCCGGGATAGTTCGCTGATGCTTCCTATGTCCAATTTTGATTTAATTGATGCTGCCGCGCGATTAAATATAAAAAATTTCAGGGGCGTTTTTATGCGTGATCATTTGCCAAAGCAACCAAATAATGTTGAAACCAGAATTATTAATCTCGATGAAAATTCTGGTCCAGGTACTCATTGGGTTGCATATGGATTGATCCACGTGGAATTGTTTATTTTGATTCTTATGGACTAGCGCCGCCAACAGAATTTTTAAACTTCAGAATATTCCTGCAATCTGGTATTCAACATTACCAACGCAGACGATAAACGATCCGCCAATATGTGGCCATGAAGTTCTCGCTGTACTCAACGCTATTTCATTATCAACAACTCCGCCACACAAAGTTGTGCACGAGTACACAAGTAGACAATCTGTCCTTTTAGATAGATCTTAAAGTATAATGGTAGATATTTACAGAAGACCCGCTCACTCGAATAAAACTCGACAAGGAAATTCATCTAAATTTGTAACTCTTGTCCAGGTTAAAAATGAAATCGCGGATCTTTTAAATCTCGCAAATGTAGATCAAAATGAAGTAGTTGTTTTTCAGGATCAACAAGGACGATTAAAGACGAGTAATATTCTGTTGACAGATATTATTCTTCGAATTCCAGACGCGACAGAAGATAACTTAATTGTGTTTTATGAGCACGGCAAGATTAAAAATTCAAATGAATCAATATTAACGCTTATTAGAGAAACTGTTGGACGTGTCAGAAAAATTAGAGATATTTTGAATGGAGATCTGAATATGAGCAAATATGCAATTATTAATGTGAGAGAACCAAAATCAGACGATGATGTGGCAACAAAAAGATACGTAGATATTATCAGTTCTGATACTGATGATCGTTTGTTATCTGCCGGTGATACAATGTATGGAGTTCTCAATATGGCTAATAATAAAATTACTGGTCTTGGAGAACCAGAATCAAACGATGACGCTACAACGAAGAAATATGTCGAGGATAGAAATATCCCGATGACGACATCGTTAACGACAATCAATGATGGAATGACTGCACTTAGATCTGAATATAATAGTCACGTACAAACGTTTTTAAATTTTCGTAGAAACGTAAATAGATATATTAATAATTTTTTGGAAAATTCAGCGGTTATTGAGATTAAACTCGCTGACATAAAAAAGATTACCGACAGTGTAGTATATACAGCAGCGTCTGGATCAGCAATATCGTCGCCACTCAATAAATCCATTAAACATCGCGCTGAGGTTACCGGTATATACAGGTTTTCAGTTATCGGCGTTACAAGATTTACGATATCTACCACAATTTCAAGGCGTTATCCACTAACTGGATCCTCTGGAATTGTTGCTGTAATGTTATATCAAAACGAAGAGGCAACATGTGTTGGAGAACCCGAAGAAAACGGCACCCCTGTGTTGTACTATTGGTGTCTTGAATTAGTCGCTAAACTACCAACCTACTTACAATATAAAGAATCAAACCCCGATCTACATTCAACGTTTCAGATACGAGCAAGTGTGTTCGTGGCATACTCAACTGAAGAATATTATTGACGAGTATACAATAAAACAACAACAACAACAACAACAAAAAATATCTCACACGCATCGTTGTTACTGATATAATTGTATTCTCTGCATCTGCTGTTATCGCTGGAACAGTAACGGTTATCGGAGCAGTCAGCGACATATATAATAGCGCCAGTAATAGGAATTGGCGTTGCTGTTATAACCGGTGTTGCAGATGTTCTTAATATAATTGTAAAGAAAATATCCATGTGCCCAGTTGATAAATTACATGAATGTACAATAAAATTACACACGGTAACGCTGGCATATTCTAAATTTTCTTCGTCGATATCATCAGGAATTAGCGATGGAATAATATCAGATAACGAATTCGCAGAAATGATTAAAATTTATCATGAAACAATAGATTCGTCATCAGAACTAACAGATAAAATGTTAAAGTAAATTATTTCAGCCTTGATTTTATCAAGGGGTTAATTCTTCAGATTTAACGGTTATATTGCCCGAATTAAATCAGCCTTGATATTATCAAGGGGTAAATTTATCAAATTTAATTCGCATAATATACCCTCCTGAAATCAGATTATCGAAACAATTTCATTAAACTATGAGTATATTGTCCGAATTGAAATAATTGTATTATTGATTTTATTATTGATCTTAGAATGATTTTATTGTTATTAATGTTATTTTAGATTGCGGTTAATTCCACGGATTTAACGGGGTATATTACCCATAATTTCATAGATTGTTAGTCATCTGATATAAGATTTTAAATTTAATAATTTTATTATTGTTAATGTTATTTCAGATTCTACATTCATTAATTTTATTATTATTAATGTTTTTTTCAGCTTATATATTTAATAATTTTATTATTATTAATGTTATTTCAGCTTATTGGATTTTTCAGAATTATTTTATTGTTATTAAATTATTTCAGATTGTGGTTAATCTTTAGATTTCAAGGGTATATTACCCATAATTTCACAGATTTTTAGTTAATTTATCAAACTGACGGGTATATTATGCATCTGAAATCAGATTATCGAACAATTTCATTAAACTAACGGTATATTACCCGAATTAAATCAGATTATTACTCATCTGAAATTAGATTCTATATTTAATAATTTTATTGTTCTTAATGTTATTTCAGATTGTGGTTAATTTCACAGATTTAACGGGTATATTACCCAATAATTTCACAGATTAATGGTTAACTTATCAAGTTTTATTCGGGCAATATACCCATCAAATCGGTGAAATTGTTTGACAACCCAAAATAACATTGATAATAATAATCTGAATTCTGGAGAATACGATAATCTGAAATTAGATTCTATATTTGATAATTTATCGTTATTAATGTTATTTCAGATTGTTGTATTCTTCAGAATAATTTTATTGATATAAATGTTATTTCAGATTGTGGTTAATTCTTCAGAATTCAGATTATTAAACAATTTCACAGATTTAACTGGTATATTGCCCATAATTTCATAGATTATTAGTCGAATAAATCAAATTTAATTCGGGCAATTATGCAGCTGGAATCAGATTTATTAAAAAATTTCATTAAAACCAACGGGTATATTACTTGTCAAATCAGATTATTAATAAATTTCATTAAAACCAACGGGTATATTACTTGTCAAATCAGATTATTATTTATCTAAAATCAGATTTTATCGTTATTAATGTTATTTCAGATTATTAATTAATTATTAAACTGACGGGTATATTCCCATTATCATTTCAGATTATTAGTCGAATTACTCAAATTAATGGGTATTTACCCGTCTAAAATCAGATTATCAAACAATTTCATTAAATTAACGCATAATAAATTATGCATCTGGGATCAGATTATTAATCATCTGAAATCAGATTCTATATTTAATAATTTTAATCGTTATTAATGTTATTTCAAATTATCGGATTCTTTAAAATAATTTTATTGCTATTAATGTTATTTCAGCTTATCAAACAATTTCACAGATTTAACGGTATATTGCCCGTATTATTTCAGATTATTAGTTAATATATCAAACTGACGGGTGTATTATGCATCTGAAATCAGATTTATTAAACAATTTCATCGATTTAACGGGTGTATTGCCCAAAATTTCACATATTATTAGTCATCAGAAATCAGATTCAATATTTAATAATTTTATTGTTATTAATGTTATTTTAAACCGCATTTCAGATTATTAGTTAATTTATCAAACTGACGGGTATATTGTCCGTATTATTTCAGATTATTAGTTAATTTAATAAACTGACGGGTATATTGTATTGCCCGTATTATTTCAAATTATCGAACAATTTCATTAAATTAACTGGTATATTACCCGATTTAAAACAGATTATTAGTTATCTGAAATCAGATTCTATATTTAATAATTTTATTGTTATTAATGTTATTTTCAGATTATTAGATTCTTTCAGAATAATTTTATTGTTATTTTCAGATTATTAGATTCTTCAGAATAATTTTATTGTTATTTTCAAATTATTAGATTCTTCAGAATAATTTTATTGTTGTTAATTTTATTTCAGATTATCAAACAATTTCACAAATTTAACGGGTATATTGCCCATAATTTCACAGATTATTAGTCGAATTAATTCAATTTAATACGGCAAGTATACCTCTCTGAAATCAGATTAATGAACAATTTCACAGATTTAACGTGTATATTGCCCGAATTAAATCAGATTATAAGTCATTTGAAATCAGATTCTATATTTAATAATTTTAATCGATATTTCAGATTATTGGATTCTTCAGTGTTATTAATATTATTAATATTATTTTGGATTATTGAACAATTTTACAGATTTAACTGGTATATTTCCCAAATTAAATCAGAGTATTATTCATCTGAAATCGGATTCTATATTTAATAATTTTATTATTGTTGATGTTATTTTAAACCGCATTTCAGATTGTGGTTAATTCTTCAGAATGATTAAATTTATTTTGGATTATTAAACAATTTCACAGATTTAACGGGTATATTGCCCGTATTAAATCAGATTATTAGTTAACATATTAAACAACGGGTATATTGCCAATTTCATCAGATTATTGAACAATTTCATAAGCAACTAAAGGTCATATTACCTGAATTAAATAATTTACAACGAATTAATCACTGTGCAGTATAAATAATGACATAGCGACTATTACAACAGATTGTTAATAACACAACACCGTTAAAAATAACAATGATATCAGCAAGCTCAACCAATCCTGAATTTAATATTAACTTTCCAACTGCGATTTCAGCGAAAGAAATAGCACTAGCACAATTTCGAGTTTATTATAGTTGGCCAAATATTAGATCAACGTCATTTGGTGGATTACAGGCAAATAATTCACTTCTATTTGCAAATAAAAATAAATCCGATGGAACCCCCGATTGGCAATTTTTGGGGATTCCCACTGGCAGTCATCAGATTGAACAAACCAACGATGAATTCCAGCGCAGAATAAAATCTATTACAGGAAAAGAATCCAAAGTATCTGTTGTTGTTCACGAACCAACATTATCATCAGCGATTGAAATAAATTCACAGGATTATGCTGTAGATATTTATTCTTCATTAATCAGAACTGTGTTAAGATGGCCAGAAGTAGAACTAGCATTACCACCGCACAATCCACGATCTCCACCGCTTAAGTCCAATTTCGTTTCAGAAAAACGCTCGTATTGGGAAAATACTCCAAATTATAAAAAATAATCCGCTATGGAAAGAAATAGAAGCTAAACCTGACGTTGGCCAATTTCATGTGATTGGTTCATCCACTCTCAATGGCAAAATTATCCCCGGTGAAATGTGGTGGATATATGGTACACCCAAAAGAACATTTATCATCGCTGACCTCAAATTTACTTTTGATGATTTTAATCGTGAGCATGAACGATATCGTGACAAATTAAGCCAGCTATTTACCGAGTATCTTCTTGACGCGACATTAACAAGAACGAAGGGGGAAATCATCAAACAAATAGAACTCTTGAACCAGGTTACATATGACCTCGAAATTTTCATAAAAGTATTATACAGGCGGTGATCAATTCCAAAGGACGTACTGGTCCTTATACAAATGAACAATTATTTCTTAACAATTATTCAATAACAGAAGAACAGCTGTTAACATTTAAATTTCCCGGATTTAATGCCGACGAGCTAAAAAATCAATCAATGATATCATTGATGAATATTTTCCAAAAATTGTTGCTGCGTGGAGAAAAATAATCCCACCGGTTTTTCTCAAATACAACAACGATCCATACGGTGAAGGCCGTCATATTTCGTCTGGAATTTTTAATATTACGTCAACAATTGCAGTTAGTCTTGTATGTGATGTAACTGACGGAAGTTATCAAGCAGATCTTACGAAATCCAATCAAGCACAACAGGGATATATTTTATATTTTATATTTACTCCACAAGTACCTCCTGGACATTTAATTGTATCAGAACCAATTATCATGTTTATCTGCGATGTCATAATCCGCGGTTATCAAGGATATTTTTTAAATTAACTGATCAAGCTGGCCATTTACTTGATACTCCGAGAGCAATATTAAGCATAAATTTATATATCCGTAGTTGAGCTATATTTATTTATCCATGTTTACTTGTCCTGTATTTATTTATCTATGTTTACTTATCAATATTTACCTTATTTAGCCTCAGTTGTGTAATTCACTGTTTTATACTCACTTTTCCATATTTATTTTTCCATATTTACTTATCCATATTTACATTTCCATTTTTATTTTTCTATATTAAATATAATGCCCCGAACTCCTACATACTTGTCTATGCAAGATGAAAAAAAAAAAAAAAATTACGTGGAAGTAAATCGCCGCCAAAAATTGCTAAAACAATCCATATCGGATTAACTCGTTTATATAAAATTTGGAAACAATCATACAAAAATACAGAATTTCCCGCCGGTAGCGCTGGTGTAACTAAGAGCGGTAGAGGCAAGAATCTTAAAAAATCCTTACAAAAACAACACGAATCTATGCAAAAATAAAATAAAATTCATAACGCGAGATTTCAAAAGCTTAATGAATCAATTAATATTATGCAAAATGAAATTAAGAACCAGACAGATTTATACAATAAATTATGCAGCAGAAATGAAACTCTCGAAATAGAATTGTTTAAGATAAATGAATCTAATCATGAATTACTTAAAAACATTGATGCGGCACAGCAAATGAAGAATTTGTGGGATAAAAAAATAAGCGACTCAGTGAGGTCATTAATCGTATCAAAAGTAAGATTAAAGAGAAATCAACAAATTATAATGAATTATCTATCAAAAATAAAAATCTCGATAAAGGCATCAATTATATAAATCAACAATCAGCGAGAAATCAAAATTATATAATGATGAGGACATTATTGTAAATGCTCAGACGGCAGAGGGAATTCTTCAGAATTTGTTAGAGAAGTATTAATTTCAACCTCTACAAATATTCTTAATATAGATGCACGACTATTAATAATCTTCCTTTGTTCATATTCGTCAGATAACATTTTTCTAACACTTTTAGTTGCACGAGCAAGAGGAGTGAATTTAGAAATATCTGATACTGAAACGTCATATGATGATCTTTTCATCGCATCTTGAAGCACTTTAACAAGACGATATTCATTTGATAACGAAGATTTATTAAATCTTCGTGCTTCCTGTATTGAGGTAAATTCATTTGTAATATATTCAGCATCAAGAATTTCATACGGAGATTTAGTTTTATTATTGCTGGATTTTATCTTCAGTAATCCTGCAGATTGTAATATTCCAATTTCATTTATGATAGCGTTAATATTTTCTTGATTCATATATTACATTCAAATATTTAATTACTTGAAAACGATTGCAAGATTAAACGGAATAAAATGCTATCCACTTATTATATTTTTTTGAAAATGCTAACTTAGATCTGTCGTCGGCGACGTATTTTACCAAACGTACTTTAACATCAAGTATTTAGCAGCTTCGTTCATTGATAAAAAAAATAATTTCATTACTATCTATAACCGCAACAACTGCTTTTCCAACCTTTCTAAATTTACCGGTTTTGCCATATTTGCAATTTTGGCTCTGGGTGGTTAGTCTCAGATTGGATATTTCATTATCTTTCATATTCAAATTAATGTGATCGATCACAAGACCATTCTCAATTAATCCATTAAAACATTCATAAAAAAATCTATGACAAAGACATTTTTGTCCTTTATTGCTGAATATGAGATAACCAGTATTAGTGACAGTACCAATTTGTCGTTTTCATCTACAGTTCCTTAATCATTCCATCGTGAGATGCTTCGTATTCCCTGATTATTGGATGTGTTACAAATTCGATTTCTTTCATCATTATTGTAATGGATTATTCAAATATATATATGGAAATTTGTCCATATAATCCTGGGCGCGCTTAATAACACCAGTATTATATTTCTTTTTATAATATCGCACCAGTTCTCTACATAAGTGTGTTTTTCCTCTAACCCCACATTTACAATTTATGCATCGAATCAGTCCTTTACTTCCACATTTCACGTATTGCGTGTGAAGTGAACAATATTCATTTACACAATTACGATCACAGAAATCCGTAGAACCAATTAACAACTACTTACATTTATTCTTTTGCTCGGTCATTATAATAATACAAAATATTATATATATATATATATATATATATATATATATATATATATATATATATATATATATATATACTTTCTTAAGTATTATATGGATGAATCACTCTTATCTGGGCCTGTAGATATTATTTATAAATTTGATCTTGATCGAATAAAGAAATCGCCAGTATTAAGATTGTTAAGTAAAATACCGATAGATAAAAATTTTATTACTCTTATTCTGTGTTAGTATTGGCCAAAACGGAAGGAGCAATAAAATCGACACTGTTGATGCTACAATGTACGATGATCGAGCAGCAAAAATTATTAATTTTCTCGACGACCGAAAATATTTTTTTTGTGATCAAATTCATTTAATTTGTAGACGACACATGGATTATTCGTGATAAACGTGATCCTGTTTGATTACATCGCAATGGAGACATTATCACGTTAAATAGAAGTTCGAAACCAGGAATGTTGACTGGTATCGATAAACCGTGTTATGAACAAGCGTATCCTACAACTGCAGTTGTTTATGCCTTATATCTGTTAAATAATAAACTTAACGTTGATAATCTTGCGCCGATGAAACCATCAAGGATAATTTGCGTTGCTGAGCGGGTTACAAAACATTTCACAAACGTGATACGTGGAAACGGTTTAACGGATTTAAGACGTAAAAAGATAAATGAGTGGGCAAAAACAGTTAAGGACAACGGAGCGTCTATCAGCGATGTTGCTGAGTTTGGAAGAAAATTAAAGTTCCAAATAACGGTAAAGATATTAACCGGAGAGATTTTATTCAAATCGAAATATAAATCGAAAGGAAATCCGATAGAGATTATTGAACATAACGCTCACGCTTGGACAAACAACGTAACAATATTTCCATGAAATAGAACCGTTAAATTCTATGATGGGAATATGTTTGATTTTATCAGAAATATCATTAAAAGCGATCCTGTATCTGTGTGGTTGTTTCAAAGTTCAGAATCTCAATTTGTAGATGGAATTATTCATCATAAACCTCAGGATTATGATCAGTTTGTACGGCATAACGGAGATATTTATCGTAAAGAATATCATCATAACGAAATGAAACCTCTTGCGTTGAAATATACCGATAATGCTGAGCAATTATTAAGTAATTGTTTTACCGTTCCATCAGTTGCTCCTCACTTTGCTCAGGAAAAGAACTCATGGATGCCAACACGATTTGAATTTCTTGGAGATGTCAAGCAAAGTTGTGTAGAATATGGACATGGGGGATTGTGGAATACTAAATACGATTAAAAAGACATTATTTCAGTTGATATTGATGCATGTTATCCCGGAATATTTCTTGGATTTGGAGAATGTTCTAAATATTTCAAGAAATTTGGACATCCAACGCATGAAATGACTAGAGTTGCGATAAAATGGACCATTACCAGATTTTGACCTGACTGGACTTGCACGATTGTATCGTTCGGTTTTAAAGAAAATCTTCACCCGATTGTTTATATTTGGTTTGGAAGACATTTTTCAGAAAACGTTTGGCCTCCAATCGTATTATTGCGATATATAATTGATGCTGAAATTTTAGTATCGTTGGTTGTGAGTGAAGCAATTATATCGTATGGTTCACAAAAACAAGTTTGGTTACCGCAACAAAAGAAATATTCCGACGATGAAAATCCTGATATAACGGATTTTGAGAATTAAACCGCTAAAGATCTTGGAAGAAAAATAATTGGTAAATTCACGAGAGGAGAATCGTATGATCATAAATGAGCGTGTACAAGATTAATTATAGACGATGTTGAACTCGATTTTATAATTACTGATGCAACAAAGAAAGGTACTTTTATTGGCAGAAATAATGCTTGTTTGTCGGATGGAACTAAATTAGGTACAATTGTGGATTATATTGACGGTGATTCACAACAATTTACTCATTTAAGATCTTCGATGCTCGCATACATTTCAATAAATTTATTATCGATGATAAACAAATTTCCCGATACCGCGGTTAGAGTCGCCACAGATTCATTTTATATCAATAAAAAATATGCAAATTTGTTAAAGATTGGTACAGATGCATTATGGAACGAATGGAGAATAAAACGAGAAAAGATAATTAGTTATTCTGAATCTGCCGAGGTTGAAATCAAAGATATTTATTACAGAAATGATCAAATATCAGAATTGTCATCGTTGCCATCTGTATATGATCCTGTGGCTGGACATAAGACCGTCTATCTAAATGGACCCGTAGGTTCTGGTAAAACAACGCGTGTAATCGAATTATTTCGAAATTTTGATATGATTGTTTTAACGCCTACATACAGACTCGCCAGAGAAATGAACGAGCGTGGAGTTAAATATTGCACTTATCATGGTTTTTGCCGATATTGCGGAGACGAATGGACTCTAGAGCGAATGGGTGAAAAATATGTTCCTAAGATTATTATTTGGGATGAAATATGCACTGTGCCGCTAAATATGCTAAAGACGTTCCTTGATTGGTTATTAACAAAAAATACAACTGTGGTTATGTGCGCCGATCATGGTCAACCGCAACCTTTTGTTGGATCATCTCCGCACGAATGGTTAGAAACGTTTGTGGACTATTATGAAGAAACAAATTGCGATTATAGAGCTATTGATGAACCACTAAAAGAATTTAAAAAATTTATCAGATTACAGATAGATGAAATTCAGTGTGAGATAATGCGTAAAGTAATTCCAGATACTCGTATGAGTGATTTTGGGGGGATTTATGGAGACCAGCTGATGTGCTACACTTCAACAACAATTATTCTTGGTTCATAAAGTGAAGTTTTCAGATCTAAATGTTCCATTGCGTTATCGCTTAGCAGATGCACGTAAACAAAATATTGAAGTTGAAATTCCAGGAACCTTGGTAGAACCAAGGCAGAAACAAAAACTCGTTCTTAACGATATTATTAATGTTGATATTAACGCGGTTGAAAATGCATTTAAGATGGACAAATCTCCATGGACGCTAGGATACACTATAAAGATTCATTCGATGTTGAATTTATCATGGCGCTAAAACGACAACAGAATAATCATTGTGCGAGCTGTAATACAGTAATACAGAGCCATTATAATAATTCAAGACCATTTGCCGTAGTTAGGATGTATAATGAGTTGGGTCATACACGCGAAAACGTGATGTTAACTTGTCTTGAATGTAGTCGATGTCGAGGACCTAATTTACAAAAGTGAACGCTGTGGTAATTGTGTATCTTCAGGAATTACTTGTAATTCTTCACGTACAAATCCACGTTGAGGAGCAGTTGAATCTAGTCTGTAGATTGCAGGTCTACCCGTGGATCTTACCACGCTGGAAATTTTATTTGTCGTCACACTCCAAATAGGATCATCGCTCTTTTTTACCACCTTCAAGTTCACCGGGTTCATATAAATATCTTACAGTCACATTACCTAGCACTGGTTGTTTTGACAAGGATTCATGTCGTAGTATTGGTATATGATATTTTTGTTTGTTATTGCATTAGTAGGTTGCATGGCAGTTGCACGAGTAATTTCATTATTTAACGTAGCTATCACACTTGGTAATCTTGCAACCCATTCACGAGATCTCGTATCTGTGGATATTTCCTTTTTGCATATTGATATTCAAACAATCGGTCAGCAAGTGTTCGATTAATTCGTTCAACGATTGCCTGATCGCTATGAATTGCGGTATGTCCTCGTCTGATTTTAACGTTATGTTTTTTCATCAGAGATGATATTGCACCAAGAAATTCTTTGCCAGGATCAACCTGTAATAGTTGTGGCCATCGCAAAGGTCCTCGTTGATAAATTCGTTCAAACGCAGATGCAACTTCAGTTGCTATTTTAGTTGATAGCGGCTCTGCTTCTTTATATCTACTTGCAATTTCAACGACAGTTAACGCGTATTTGTATGTGCGCGATTGACGTCTATCACTTTTAATAATATCGTGTGGTAAAAAGAAAATATCTGCTTGATGAATTTTCATTGGGAGTGCAGACATCAAAATACTGATGATTTTTTTTAGGTGGTGGTAGATAAATTTGCCATATTGCCTGTTGTGCTAACCAATTTTCAGCAACAGAACGTGAAACACCTGCTGAATCAGCAAGTTTACTAATCACTGCTCTACCCCTCCAATATCCTTTTGGGCTATAATAAACAGATTCCATTATAATAATAATCGGTTGATTAATTACAGGCCCCTAACACTAATTTACCTTTCATCGCAGATTTTACTAGGAAACCAGCGAGTTTGTGTCTGAGAGATTTATTTTTTATGGAATTTAACGAGTGAATTAATTTCACATCTGCAATAGGTCGTTTTTGTAAATCCTTATTTTTATACGCAACATCATGAATATGGCATGCTTGATCAATTGCATTTATTGGATATTCTCCAGGTCTTGGTTGATCTTATTCGTCAAGTCGAGTATCAGGTCGGGTTCCAGGACCGCAATAATTATATCTAGCAAGATGTTTTTCTCCTGGGCATTTAACCCACGGAGTTCCTGGTAATTTTCCAAGTGATTCAGCAATATCTGCGCCATTGGAATTTGTCAGGCGAGAAGAAATAAATTTATATTTGTTTATACCACAATTTACACATTTGCCTGTAAGTGTACGTCTTTTATTTTTGTCATTATTGTTGTCAATCCACTTGTAGATGTAAATACTTTGCATCGAACGCAATATAAAAAAAAAATCCGTATTATTTTTTATATTTGTAAAAAAGGTTAGACCCCCCCACCCTTGATTCATGGACGAATACTCCTAATTTTCTTTGTAACGAACCCCTGTGATTTAGAGATAGCGAGGCCCTAAGCTATGGGAAGCTGTAGAGGCCCTATTCGGTATAAAATAAATTTGAGAGGCCCCTTCAGACTGTGAGGCCCCAAGCTGTAGCTTGTTTAGCTTATGCCTAAATCCAGCACTGGGCTGGCCACTAAACGGTGTAGGCAGTTATAGTACGAAATATAACTCAAGCTTTGTATTTCTAATGTATATGATTAACAACAGTGTTGAACTGTGCGAGTAATCCTCGTGTAAGTTACTCGCCCATAAAGCAACAGAGGGCATTTGCTGTTACGCACCTGCAGCGCGAGGACGGAAAACAGGTTGATGAAAAGATGGCACTGACACTTAAAAATGTTCTAATAAGTGATGAAGTTGATCCGCAATGCATTGAAATATTGAGAAGAAACGGTATTGACGTGACAAAAAACACGAAATTAAGCAAGGAGGAGCTTATTGCTGAAATACCGGTAAGCCTAGTTTGTAAACATGCGCACGTGGTGACTATATTAGTGAGGCCGCTTGTAGCAACCCAAATACATGAACTTTGTATGAACTTTTTGATGTAAAACGCTTAACTTTTAACTTTTAATCAGTTTGGGACATTTTAAATGTAATCGCAAATATATAGTCTGTCTTACGCGATGAAAACATATGTTTGCATTATATATGATCATACGAGATTGCATAGTTGCTTATAATTTACCAGTAAGTTAGTAAATAATACCTTTACGAAATTTATAGATGCAAGAAGATATTAGCCCTTGTGATTCTACAGGTGAAAACTCGCTCGTCAGCTATATCTGACATCTTGATAGGATAGCTCACGTTTCCAATTAGAGCGTAAAGTTACAAGTCAAAGTCAGTGTTATTTAAAAGATTTTCTTGTACACGATAACTTGGGACTAATCCAGATTGTTGCAAACATTTGATAAAATATTATACAGTTCATTTGCTTCATTTTGGCTGTTATTGTTTCCTTACATTTGTTGCTGAAAACGTCAACGGTCAAAGTTATTTGAGATGATATTGTAATTTATTTGTATTTATTTAGACATGAAATTGGTATTTTTTCCCATTTGGGTGTAATACAGTTTGGCCTGTATCATGCCCATGTTTTTTGAAAGGTTGTACATTTTAATGTTGCAGGATCAGCTGTCAAGTTATATTGTTGAGATTTCCTGTTTCTCATTGCTGACTCAAGCACTTTTCTCCTATGATAAAAAAAAAAAA
>JAECUM010024044.1:0-16382 GCA_016617855.1 Megalonaias nervosa
ATGCAGGGCCGTAGAGAGCGATCACAGGCCCTTGGTAAGAAACACCCGGGCCTCTCCTAGTTCTTGTTCAAACAAAATTTTCTTTTATAAAATTAAAAAGTGCTGTTCGGTCCGGGCCCCTGGGATATATCCCCGGTCTCCCCCGCCTCCGTCGGCCCTGAATGAATGTTTCTCAAAAATGAAATACAAGAATACGCGAGAATAGCAACAATATTGCGCAACATCTTGGAAATGTTTCGTACAGAATCAAGGGCGCATTCTTCGCATTCAAAGGAATTGCTTCTACATTGTGTAGATTTTCTCGATGAATTGAACATATTTAAATCATGAATTTGTATAAGTTAAATTCATTTTTTTATTTCTTTGCTTTTTATGTTCAGAAATTTTAATGTATTTCTATACGGTACAAATTAAAACAACTTGTTGTGTTCCGGTTTTTAATGACATGACTGCTCGACCACCAATAATGTCAGATAAAGGACGGAGAATACCGAGTTTGTCTACGATGTAAATCATTTATGAAACCGGAAACAGGTTTTTCAGCTGGGCCACTGTGCAGGTGTTTGGTCTGAATCACGCCATGAAGATGTGGCATATTGTGCCTTGTGCGTGCCCTTTTATCAGCGTAATGTTTCTGAGATCCCACAAATATAGCCGAAAATTGTCGTTGAATTGAAAATAAGAGTACATAGGAATTTTTTTAAAAAGTTGAATAAGCGTTATCAACAAGAAAATAATCAAATGAACGTTAATGACACTTATTCGTCTTTTTGTTTTGCTCTTTTCCTTAATGCAGGACGAGTCAAATACAGAAAGATAATGGCCTCTCATGAACCTCTCGAGCTTCATGGAACGGATATTCTGTGCATACCCTCTCTCTCCCCCCCTCCTCTCTCTCTCTCTCTCTCTCTCTCTCTCTCTCTCTCTCTCTCTCTCTCTCTCTCTCTCTCTCTCTCTATCTCTCTCTCTCTTCATCCTTTGGTCGGTTTGACTTAACTTTTATCATCATTCATAAGTTCAGAGATATCTTGCCACGATGGTCCAGAGAGAGAGAGAGAGAGAGAGAGTAGTAATAGTAGATGAGGTTTCTATCTCAAAGACCCCCTACCCCTCCAAAACGCTTCTATGTTGACATTTTCTTCACCAGTCGGGGTAGGGGGTCTCTGAGATAGAAAGCTCATTTACTATTGCTACTAACATAACCATATTTTATCGTAATCTTTTTCGTACTTGCTAACTCTCATTGGTAGAATATCTGTTAACATATTGTCAATAATACGAACTCGCGTATTAAGTCGTCCATATCATATTTTACAAATAAGATCGTATCTGATCAAATAATTTTTTATAAGTGATACTTGCTGTTTTGCAAGCATTTTTTTTTTTTTTGTGGTCTCAAGTCGAGGCTGAATTTTCTTATACTCTGTTGAAAGAGAAACACCAGCACCAGATATTATTAATAAAAACGGGTTTAATGATGCTTCACTTGAGATTATACCAGAGCTTGTCATGAGAAGTGGTAAATATGATATTACTCGAAGTATTCTACTATAATACTTGCAATATTGTTTTACACACCAAAGGTTTTTATAATAAAATTTGGAATATCGCATTAGTGAGTCCAAATCCTGTTTTGGAATTTCTTCTAAAACATGACTGAAATCGATGATCTGTTTTTTCATTATACAATATTTGTTTACAATTATATACAATGACAAAGGCTTGAGTACCAACAGTTGAATCAAGAAACTCCGAAACTTATTATTGTTAGGATCAGCTATAAAATCTCTATATTTCTCATAAACATCTGACGAAGTATCTCTATATCGCTCATTTGTCAATACCTCATTTTTCTTTAACCAACTGTATGAATCAAACGTGTCTTTTACTTCACGTTCATACAAATTTGTTTCATTCACCATATTACTGTATTCTCTTTCTGTTTCATCAACAAATCCGAGTACCAAGTTTATTTGATCCAACGTAAAATTTTTGAGGACAAGATGTTGTCTGATAATTGCATATGCGACTACGAAATTTATCAGCATTAATTTTTGGATTGATTTTCGTCCAAGAAAGGTAATACGAGTACAAGCATTTACTCTAAGTCATAAGTTTTCGTATTGTTTTGTGAACATTTTCTCGACTTCATTGTTACAATTTCGCAATGATAATTGTCTAGAGCGTTGAAGCAATGGAAGTGAAACATCGCCTTCATCACTTATATCGTAATAAGAATTAAACTTTGCTTCAAATATTGTTTGATCGACTTCTTTAAAAAATACTTTTCTCCCTCATAATCGTCGAGATAACTAATTTCATCGTTAAAATTTTTTATTATTTTTAGTGATCTGTCAACAATAATCGGATCAAATTCTGGGTCTTTTTTACGCATCATTGGTAGAAGTGCATTCGAGTATGCTTTTATAATTAACTCCGAATCCGCTGTCATAGTAACGATTTTAACTAGGGTTTCCTTGTTGTGGTAGTACATGCCAAGATACCTAAAACTTTCTCGTTTTGAAAAATTATTGTATAACTTCTTGTTCTTTTTATTCCCATTATCCTAGATTACGTTATTTGTTGAGACGATTATAGTTATCGTTTATTCGTTTTTCCTCCTGTGCTATTCGTGTTTTTAATAGGCCTGATTTCATTATCAAACGTATATTTTTAAAATCAAACTCAAGCAATATTTTTTTAAACAGGATTTCAGCTTGTTTTTGTTCTTCTAGACAATCATCAGGATGACAGTATCTGCTTATAATATGAAAGTTTTCTATTGCTTTTATTAGTTGTGGTCCTCGCATATGCGTAACAAGAATAAAATTTTTTTTTTCATCTGACAATGGAGAATTTATCATTGTAATTGTAAAATTTTGTGTAGTATTTATCGCACGTGCCGCTAGTGATTCGTTTCCAACATCTTTGTTGGGGTTAAGAATATTATCATAAAATTCTCTTGCAAGGGTTACAATTGGTGGTTCTGACAGTATTTTACAGCATTAGGTTAAATTTGATCATCGAGTGTATATATTTGAAATGCTGTCAATCCTGGAAACAGATGTTCAGCAGCGACAACGTAAACTCGAAAATATAAGTACTTGCTAACGGTATTTACAGTCGAAATCGTAAAATACTGTGTTGTTGAAATATACGTGTTTGTTGCATCATACAACGTTGTCCATTTGATATCATCGTTTGATCCTTCCAATCGCCAATTATAAATTCGACTAACACTTGAGTAAGATCGACCTTTGGTGGCGTATAATCTACTTCTAAACCAAGTACTCGCTGAATGGACATTAATAAATTACCTGTCATTGTGTCGCCGGTGTTTTTGACTAATGATGACATATCAGTTATTATTGGTTCATCAGTGGAAACAGATCCTGTAAGTGCTGCTCCAAACTTTGTATAATAACTCATATTATATAAATTACATAACATAAAATTATATAACAATAATGGCGAAGTCAACGATATTAAATTTTGACACGAACGATTAATCAAACATAAACCTAATAATGAACTTCCATATTGTCATTATCTTATTGTTGGTCGTACAGGCTCTGGTAAAACAAATCTATTATTAAATCTCTTACTCAACGATAACTTTAACTACGATAAGGTATATATTTACACAATAACCCACAATAGGATAAATACAAATTATTGAGCGAGTACAATGATAAACTTCGTGATGAGGATGACGCTGGCGATGATATATTTGTAATAAAACAATCAGAGCAATTAATTCCCATTGATGAGCTTGATTCATCCAAGCATAAAATAATTGTATGGACGATATTTCTCAAAACAACGAGGAGATGAAAGATGAATAAGATTAAGTCGTATCTTTCATTGTCGCGTAACAAAAAATGTAATTCAATTTATCTTGTTCAATGGTTAAATAACGTTGACAGATTTATTAGGCGAAATACGGGATGTTTTATACTGTTTCCCGGACTAGATAATGTCGATGTGAAAAATACTGCAAACGAGCAATGCGGTGAAGTAACAAAAGATAAATTTATTGAATTATATCAACAAGCAACCAAAGATAAATACAATTTCTTTTTATTTGATAAACGAGCGCGCAATCCAGCTAAAATGTTTCGTTGTTGTATTGACACATTTCTATAGATGAATTTTATAGAGCCTATCAAAATAAACAATGGACAAGCATCAACAAAAAATTGAAATACTAAAAAATTTATTACAACTCGAGCTGCTTGTAAGAAAAAAGTGGAAGAAGCTCGTCGAGGACAAGATCAAGTAGAAGAAACAGCCGCTAGTTTTCTTAAACCTGTTACTGAAGCAGTACTTGGATAATAACCAGAAATATCTGCATTATCTCCAGAAGAACTAGAAAAAAATTAAAGATAAAGGTTTGTTAGGTTTACCTGAAAAACTATCGAAGAAACTAAAAAAATTGCAGAGAAACTTGTGAGTACCATTGCTGATCCTGCCATACGACAAACCGAATTTGAGAGATTTATAAATAACCCCCTAGAGCTTCAACAAGCGATAACAAAAATGACGGTTAATCCAGCTGGGTTAAGGAGGTTGATACAAAATTTATTAGAACAACTAAAGAATTAGCTGAGGAACAAAGAAGAATGACTGAAGCTACCATAGAAATAATGCCCGCTGAAAATAAGTCAAGATTTTTTAGAAAAAATGCACGTAATAAAATGTTAGATGAAAAATATAATAATTTTATTAGTAAACATAATATTGGAGACGTTGACAAAATTCGAGATTGGCTAGAAGAAAAATATAAAGATTTAACAGAAAACTTAAGATAAATTATAAAAACTGGGTTAAATGCTGATGAGGGAATAAAAAAAATTGACAAAGACGAAATATTTTTTTACAAGCAACTAATATTATAAGAGAAGGAATTATTGCTGAAATAATACTTAAAACATCACATCAATACCGAACAAAACAAAGAGGTTATAGTAAAGGTACGAAAACGAACGAGATAAAAGATTACCAGAGGAAACCACTGGATCTGGCGTTAAAGGTTTTACATCAAACGCTGAACTAGTTGACAGATTTATATTATTAATAACATCGAAAGAAGCTGGTAATGAAAGCACTGAAATCGACAACGACATTATTGATATATTAGATAATCTTAGATCGAGCAGATTACTAACATCAGATGAGTACGAAATTTTACATAGCCATCTTATCTAACAACCTTGATATAATCAAGGAAAATGTCAACAACATTATTACTCGACTCGTCACAAACAACGAGTGGCAGCGCAAACTTTTCTGTCTACTATAATCCGCCAATAATACTAGATCCGAATAAACAGTACGAAATCGGATTGATTTCTGCTACAGTATGGCATTCTATGGCAAATGTAAAATTAAACGTCAATGATGACTTTACATTTAATTCTGGTGCTTGGGTATCAGTTAGAATACCACAGGGAGCGTATAACGTGACTGATCTCAATAAAACGATAAAAGAGCTGATAGCAAAATACACTGCCGCAGACAGTTTTGAACTGACTCCAAACTATAATACGCTACGAGCCAGAATCACATTAAGAAATAATTTGATAATCGATTTTTCAGCAGCGACTATTATCGCATCATTATTAGGTTTTAAAAACCAACAATACGGCAGCGTTGAAGAACAACGTGTATCATATGACAGAGATCTGCCAGTTAACATAACACAAGTAAACACAATATTAATCAATTGCTCTATTGCATCAGGGTCATATTTAGCTTTAGGAAGTCAAGGTCAAACAATCTATAGTTTTTCACCAGATGTCCCGCCTGGGTCACTGATGCAAATTACTCCTCGAAAAATTATATACTATCCGATTACTCCTGAAAATCAAATAACCAACACAACAATGCAACTAGCAGATCAATCAGAACGACAAGTAGATCTTAACAATGAAATTGTCACGTATTACTTACACTTACGCAACGCGTAGGCGCGTAATAACATAGTTGTCGGCGTAAATTTTGTAAATCTAATTTAATAACAAGATGAGACAAAAATGTTTATAGAAGAAAAATTGTAGGTGGATTTTTTGGAAATATATTTACAAAAATAGTTGAAAACATCACAGGAATTGCGCGTAAAGTAGCACTTGACGCAGGTAAAGCTATTGCTAGCACTGCTGGCACCGCAGTAGGACAAAAGATCGCTGATAAAATTAAAGGCAGCCCACATTCAGCATTGGAAATAAAACGAGTAATATCACATATTGCACCAACAAAAGAAACAGAACGAGCTATGATAGCTACAACAAAAAAATTGTCACCACGTGGTGAAAAGGTAATACGCAAACTTGTAAAGAAAACAAGATAAATAACGCCTGCTGCTTTTTAGTTGCTGTTAATTTTGTATGCCACATAATTTTGTGTGGATTATAAAATAAAATAATGTCAGTTAAAAATGATCTCGATCTTGCCGAAGAACCTGATACCGACGATACAGTGACAGAATTCGAGTACCTTGAGTATCTTGGCGAAAACTCAAACCAACCAAATAAAGCTGGCGTCAGAACTTTTAACACAAGAGATGAGGATGTGTTTCTATTGCCGCACAAGGCAGTATTAGAAGTGCGTGGTCAATTACTAACTGCGATAGGCTGTGATATTGCAGCTGGTGCAGAAATTGCACTTGTCAATAACGGTTGGAGCTTGTTTAAAAGTGCACGGTACCAACTGGCCAATGAAACTGTGGAAGATATTTCAATGCACTTGCCTATAGCGAGTACAATACTAAATATCGTCTCGTTAAGCGATGATTATTCGAGATCAATCGCAACAAATATGATGTGGTTTAAAGATACCGGATTTGGGACAGCTATACCAGGTGAGTATTTCTCGAACATGATTCTGATACACGAGGCTGATGCTGCTGAAGATGATGTGATTGTTAGAAATTTTTTTATTGCTAATGCTCGTAGTTTTGATATAGCCGCACCAGCTGCAGCCGCTAATGCAGACGCTACAAGAGTTTCATTTTATTGCCGCTTGCAATAATTTAGGCGTGACGGCACCAGCTGCAGCCGCAGATGGCACTACAATGTTAAATCATGTCAATAACGCAATTGGTTTAAAAAATGCCAGATACAACGAGGGATATGTCAAACGAAAAGCGTTTGTCGCAGAATCTCGCCAAATAACAATGATGCTTCCGTTAAGCACAATCTTTGGATTTTGCCGTGAACATAACAAAGTTTTTCGCGGAATAAAACATACACTTATTCTAGATCGAGCTGATCAAAATGATTGTATAATACACGCTGATGGAATAGCTGAAGGACAGTTCGCTGTTACAAGATTAGCGCTGTGGATGCCACGAGTTGTTCATCGCTGAGTAAAACGATGGAACTCGAACCATTATTGACGGCGTATACAAAAAAGATATATTTCCAGCAAAACAGAATTTATCAAACAGCAATTCCTAACGCAACTGATTACACATGGTTTGTTACAACTACGTCTAGCGAACAAATACCTCGACACTTGTTTGTTGTACTTCAACGACAGGCGCGTCGTAATGATCAAGAAATGAACAACTCCGTATTTGATAACCCTGAAGTCAGACGAATCTTTCTTAGAGTAAATTCTAAACAATATCCCGAACGTGCAATCGAATGCGATTTTGCCGTGGATGCCACCAGAAACATATCTCGGCCGTACATGTACCTTATGGAGGCTATGCAAAAATATCAGGACGCGGACAGTGGGTCTCAGATATCAGTAGAGGAATTTCGATCACTTATCCTATCTTTTATTTTGACATATCAAAACATTCCGAACGAGTTATTGGATCGACTGTTGACACTGAGGTCACTTGGACGCTTGGCGTACTGCCAGCCGAACAGTATAACGTATACGCGCTAGTTGTCAGTGATAGATTTTTGACAATTGATGCAACCAAGGGTAGGATCACTGCCCAAGTGTGAGTATTGTGTGACAAACAAGTATAACTGAAAACGGAATACACAACCAGAGAAATATACATAACGCTCGGCCAAATTAAAAAAATTATCAGCAGCGGTTGCCAAACGTAATTCTGTCTCTCTAATGATATCCCAAGAGACAAAGTCTCTGGGGACTGACAAAGTCGCCGCAGCGAAAGCAATGTTGACGCAACAGCAAATAAACTTAATCGGGGAAAACCGTTTGTTCT
Organism: Megalonaias nervosa; assembly: GCA_016617855.1. Lineage (NCBI taxonomy): Eukaryota > Metazoa > Mollusca > Bivalvia > Unionida > Unionidae > Megalonaias > Megalonaias nervosa. The sequence goes on from JAECUM010024044.1 coordinate 8,186, forward strand.
CAAACTGTCTGTTGTACAAATAACAGCGATGTCAAAACACGGTGGTTTTCTTGGACCAGCATTTTCTATAATAGCTAGCGCAATACCAAAACTTTTGCCTGTACTAGGAACACTTGGACTAGCGGCAGCGTCAAGGGCAGTATCTGGAGCAACTAAAAAAGCGGTATCCGGCGATGGAATCAAACAAATCCATCGTTAGTTTTATGTAACAATAAAAAATATAATGCCAGCCAAAGCGACAAAATCTAAAAAAAGAAAAGAAAACGATGACGAAGCGTCCTCGAGCGCCAAGAAAAACAAAACGAGGAGGAATTATTCCTTTCGCTCCACTTTTAGCGGGGTTAGTAGGCACTCTAATTCCAAATCTGCTAGGGACAGGACGTAGAATGACTCTACCAGACACCAGACGCCGTTAAGTAATTTTGATATAATTGAAAAATTGAATGACATTGTCGGATTTCGTGGAGTGTACTCTAAAGACGAATTAGATAATGTACCAGCAGGCGGTTCGTGTATCGTAAATATACAAAACTTCAATGATGGATCTGGCACTCACTGGGTTGCTGTCTACGATAATAATTATTTTGATTCGTTCAGACTTCCTCCGAGTGATCTTATAAAAAAAATATATTTTTAAAAAATTTAAAAACATCAATTACTCGTCTAATCAACTACAGCCGGTTGGAACATCCGCCTGTGGTTATTATTGCATTATATTTATTCGACAGATGTCCCGGAATGAAAACTCCGGAGATCCTGATTTTTTAAAGTTTATTTTACAATTTGACAAGCATCCTTCTCACGCAAATGATGAGATTCCAGTTAATTTTATCTAAACTTACAAATATAAAAATGTCAACATACTGTCTCAAATGTAAAACTAAAACAGATAATAAAGATGAGACAACGGAAAAAAAACAAAAAATAAATAGAATAATGCTAAAAAGCATTTGCGCTGTTTGTGGTAGAAAAAAAAATTTGGACCGATCACGGAGCGGAGTTTTTAAATAAATAATTTCAGCAATTTTTGAAACAAAATAACATTAAAAAAAATGTTACCGGAAATGAGGGGAAAAGCGTTATCGTCGAGCGATTTAATCGCACACTAAACGAGCTGATACATAAACATTTGACAGCTAAAAACACAAACAGGTAACTTGTTGATCTTTCACAAATTGTTGCCAAATATAATAACACAAAACATCGAACCCTTTCCGCCAAGGAAAGGAAAATGTCACCAAATGATGCAATTAAAATCCGATTCTTGCAAATGAAAACATGTACCGGCGACATAAATTTAAAGTCGGCGATCGAGTTAGAATTTATTTGACAAAAAAGTATTTGAGAAAGGATTTACCCCAAACTGGACTGAAGAAGTATTTATAGTTGATAAAGTTTTAATGATAATACCTGTAACATATGCACTAAAGGATCTAGCAGGAGAGCCTGTGATTGGTAGTTTTACGAACAAGAACTACAAAAAACTGAACAAGATGTTTTCGTTATCGAACGAGTAATTAAAAAGCGTGGTAATAAAAGCCGTGTCAAGTGTCGTGGTTATAGCAATAAATTTAATAGTTGGGTACCAACCCAACAAATTATGAAATAATGTTTTTGTAGATTTCCTCGTACTTACGTTTGACAGATTTACATTTTATTGGCTCACATAACGATACCAAATATCGTCTGCAATCGTCAGAAATCGTCATTAGGTTACATATCTTGACAAATATAAAATTGAATTTTATATATTTCTGTCGGTCTGGAATCCTAATGTTTAAAAAGGGTTTTATCAGCCGCCAAAACGACTGATTTTCATCTACTGTAAAATTAAATTTTAAAATTCTCTTTGTGATATGATATTTTACATTATACTGACCAGTTGTCGGTCTGCTGTAATTTTTTTTTATCAACTACATCTACAATCTCGTTTTGTTCGTCGTCGTTGTTAAGTAGAATGTCATCCTAGAATGTCATCCTCAGTACAATGTCATCCTCTGTGTAATCAAACGAGTCGTGTTTATCTGCGACTATAGCATCTCCTGCTGTAAAATTATCGTCTGCGATTATATCGCGGGCGTAGATATCAGCAAACCGTTTCATCAAGTCCATATTATAATATAATTTTATCTAATTTATGATAATAAGATGACTAACGAGACAAAATATCATCAGAAAGTTAATATATTAAATTATGGAGAATTAGCCGAAGCAGTGCGAAAATGTTTGTCAGGATATAGTTCTTATTCTGTTGACGTTATTTTTATGCAAGGTGATTCTGATAAGATTCTGCCAACAGCGGCAGAAAAAAATAAACCTAATGACAGTGCATTTATTACATTGAAATTTAATAAAGATGATGTTATTGCGTTTGCTCACAATTGCTTAACCAAAAACGAGCTAGAAAATATAATTAATCATCATATTTGAAGATGATTCTGTTAAATGTTGATTGTGATGTTGCCGCATTTGTTATTCCATCTGCGACAAATTTTATTGCTCTAGAATTTATCTTAAAATATCCTGCATCAGCAGTTATCGAAGTAAATTCAAGTTCCTCATCTGTTTGAAGATTAAATGAAACAACAGGTTTATGGGTACATTTAAAATTTATTACTCCTCCTCCACCTTTTCTCACATTTTCCTGTTGAGTAACTAGCTCTAGATTTTCTAAACGATTATCTGTTTTAATGTTATTGATGTGATTAATAACCAAACTATCTGGTATAGGTCTGTTAAGCGTTTCATAAACAAATCTATGGTTATAATAACAAACAAACATATCCGTTTTACTACCACGTACCGTTATCTTCAAATATCCCGTATTGTTCATAACACCAACATTTTTTTTATTCCTTTATCATTTGCCTCATAAAGATCAAACATAGGATGAGGTTGAAACTTGTCTTGTAATGATAAGTTTTCAATATTATCATCGGTAACTGCGCCATTAACATCATATACTAGCTACCCTTCTGGAATTTCATCACAAAACAATGTGTAAATAAAATCTTTCCTAAAATTTCGACTCGCTCGGCATTATAACCTTTTACGCTGATCTTATAACCAGCTGGTGTTGCTTTACCAAACGGTTTTCTATATTTGATATGTATCACCGACCCTAATATATTTCCCGTATACGAGTTGTACTTGGAGTGAACGTAATAATACTCCTGCTCGCTTACGAAATTTTGTGTCATTATACTATCAGAAATCAGCGGTGAGATATCGATCGAAAATCAGAGATATAATATTACATTATATGATAATGCTGAAGTTATGTGATATAGAAAAAAAAGAGCCTTATAGGAGAACCTATAAAAATAGCAACAGCTTTTGCAGGATTTGACAACAGCTATCGGTTTGAATAAAAAAAATAGTTTTAGTAAATTTTAACTCTACAAATTTGTTTCATCTTCTGCATCCAATTGTAACGCGAGAACTTGCAGTTCATAAAGGTATCAAGCTAATAGTGCAGTATCATGTTATTTTATCAAAGTTACATGCACTTCAAAAAGATATACTTGATATAATCATTGAAAATGTAGATTTCATCAACGAGATTGCTGAGCCATATTTAACAGCTAAATCACGAAAATATTAGCTGAAACAAATATTTCCTCAGTCGCTGATGATAGTTTGTTGCGCTAACGATAATTTTTCAAGTCCAATAAAATTGTACAGATGTAAAAGTCCTGCCGTGTGGTACTACAAAATTTAATAGACGATGTTAATAAAATTTTCAACAGATTATCCAGAACAGCTCCAATAAAAATAACATCCAAACAACAACTTGATTTCGATGAGGCAGTTAACTGTGATATCTGCAAGAAACTTCTAGGCAACGATAAAGTGAGCGATCACTGTCTTCTTACCGGCCAATATCGCGGAGCAGCACATAACAATTGTAATTTGAAATTTTATGCGCCACATTTTATTCCTGTCGTTTAACATAATTTTCATGATTATGATAGTCATATCATTGTCAAAGCATTTTGGCGATGAGGAAATTAAAACTGAACTAAAATTAAATAATATAATAAAATGTATTCCAAACAATTTTGAAAAGTATATGTCAGTTAAGCTCTGCAAATTACGTTTCATCGACAGCCTGCAATTTATGGCAGAACCATTGGATGAGCTTGTAAAAGGTTGTAGCAGTTTCAATAATTTAAAAAGTTGCTTTGGTGGAGACTACGTCTCTGACAAAGAAAATGTGTCTTTCCGTATGAGTATCTCGACGACTGGAACAGATTTGATGAAATTTCTCTTCCTAACAAAGATAAATTTTACTCGCAGCTAAAAAATGAAAATATTACAGATGACGAGTACAAATATGCACAGGAAATTTGGAATAAATTTGGTTGTAAGACACTTGGTGATTATCATGATTTATATTTGAAAACAGATGTATTATTACTAGCAGATGTTTTCGAGAGTTTTCGTAAAGTTAGTCATGAAAATTATGGATTAGATCCATGTTGGTATTATTCTGCGCCAGGATTCATGGGATGCTGTGCTAAAAGCAAGCAGGATAGAACTGGATCTCTTAATTGATGTTGATATGTTTGATTTTATTGAAAAAGGAATTCGCGGCGGAATTAGCGTTATAACAAAAAATATGCGGTAGCTAATAATAAATACTTAAAAAATTACGATAAAAATATACCGTCAAATTATATTATTTATCTGGATTATAATAATTTGTATGGTAATGCTATGTCAGAGCCAATGCCGTGTAGTGGATTTCATTGGATAACTCCAGATCAATTTCTTAAAGAAACTGAAAAAGATTTACCAGAAAATGTCAGTTATTTTGTTGAAGTTGATCTCGATTATCCTAGTTCGTTACATGATCTACATAACAACTATCCGTTTGTGCAGAGTCAATGATAATCGATTATAGTTTATTATCGCCTGACCAACAGGCAATGACAACATGACAACAGAAAAAATTCGATTATTAATAAGCTAGTTCCAAATTTGTTAAATAAACGAAATTACGTGATACAATACAAAAATTTAAAACAAGCAGTAGATGCTGGACTAATTCTGAGAAAAGTACATCGCGTGTTAAAATTTAATCAATCACGGTGGATGGCAGATTATATTGATTTAAATACCAAACGTCGTGCTATTGCTAAGACCGACTTTGAGAAAAGCGTTTTCAAATTGTAAATGATGTAAATCGCAGAAATAAATTAGTTAACGATGACGGTTTTGTCAGTATGAAAATATTTAATGAAACTCTTGTTGCAATACAGCGACGAAAAATAAATTTAAAGCTAAATAAACCAATTTATGTTGGTGCACCTGTACTTGATATATCAAAATGGCTAATGTACGACTTTCACTATAATTTTACCAAAAAGCAGTGGCCAGATTCGGAGTTGCTATTTACTGACACGGATTCACTTGTTTATAACATAAAATGTGAGGATTTTTATCAAGATATTTATAACAATAAAAATTTATTTGATTTATCGGATTATCCAAAAAGTAGTGGATTTCATGATGATGGAAATAAAAAGTCATCGGCAAGATGAAAGATGAATTTATGTTTGCGCCAGTTTGGGAATTTGTTGGACTAAGAAGTAAAATGTACTCCGTAATTTTAGATGACAATAAACTGACAAAAAAAAAAGCAAAAGGTATTCCTCGCGGATATGTAAAAAAGTGTATGAAATTGATGATTTTAAAGCAGCGCTAAACACCTGCACTAATTTTATTAAAACAAATGTTATCAGAACAAATCATCACAAACTTGAAACAGATACAATTATAAAACGTGGACTAAGTAATTTTGATGATAAGAGATATTACGAGGACAGAATTAATACGTTAGCTATTGGACACTACGCAAATCGACATCTTTAATTAATTTTGTCAAAACTTTATAAACAAATGTTCGAAAATTTAACAATAGCTGATGGAGTTAGTAGCAAAATTAAAAAATTTATGGTTAATGGCCAGCAATTATCAGTTGAATTTAATGATGAAATTTCAGGTATTTGTTTTAATAAATTTGATAGAATAAAACTCTCGCTTACAAAATCAGATAACAGCAAATATTTCGATTATCTTGAAAAGTTGAGAGATGAGCTTATGCTGAAATACGATAATCTTCATGATCCGATCAGTCAAGAAAAATACACGAAAATAAATATTGACCTGAACCGGTCGAAGGTTTTTACAAAAGGTGGTAAGTATATCCTCAGCAGGAAACCAATGAAGGAGTTATTTGAATGTCATCGAAAAGTAAGCGGAAATATTAAATTTTATTTGTATAAACACGATAATGAATTATTCCTATAAATAATTATATTTTTATTTACTGATAAATAATATTTTTGGTTGTTTTTTTTTTTAAAAAAAAAACATCTTTGTTTTTATGATTTTGTCAAGTTTCTTGCTTCTTTAAAGAATTTTTCGGAGATGTTAATTTAAATAAAAAGAAAAATACAACAACGAACAAGCCACGCCTATTGTTTAAGCTACTTTAGGATTTCCAAGCATTGCTCAGCTTATACAACCCTTATCTAGTTTGGGGTTCCGCCCTAAAATTGCTCCAACTTCAACAGACAAAAGCACTCTCTCACCATGTCACCACTTGGTGGGTGCTCTTTTTGCATTCAACCCGGGGGGGGGGGGGGGGGGGAGAGTGTGCAGAAATCTGTTGAACGTAGAGAAGGACCCCGTATTATATTTTTGAATCATACAACAGTAGTAATAGTAAATGAGCTTTCTATCTCAGAGACTCCCAACCCCGACAAAATATATTTTGTCAGAAATAGGCTAGAGAAGCCTTATGATGTGAAAGTCATTATTTTGATCTAGAAAAGGCTGGTGAAGAAAATGTCAACATAGAAGCGTTTTGGAGGGGTAGGGGGTCTTTGAGATAGAAACCTCATTTACTATTACTACTGAGAGGCCTTTGAACATTTCCATACTTAATTAATAATAATCGATTTTTAGAACATTATATTATGCTTAAGAAACAACAACAAAAACAAAACATTAACTACATCACAGTATGTGTACCACGTAACCGAGGAATTTACTGTATAATGTCGACATGGTTTGCAACACTGTATCATTGATAAATACTGTAGATAAATCCCAAGGAAGGTGCATACGTATCGTTACGACGAACCAAATTCTGGTAGGTTACTTGGTGTAATTTCTATTTCAAGGTTTTAATCGGCCCAAATTCCTTTTCTCTCTCACTCCACATTTCTGCGTAGTTTGTCCGTTATGCATGAGAGGAGAGGGGAAACAGAAATCAGAAAGGATTGTGATGAAAATGTGTACCATATTAAATTCATGTAGAAAACGAGGATTATTAACACTTTTTATCGTTATTTTCATACATCACTAATGATTAATGCGTGGAAATTCACCATCGATCTAGAATCAGTTGCAGGCGGTAGCTAGAATGTTTATATATGCATATTATTACGACATGGGCGGATCACAATTTGATATACCAATAGTATTGGTATATCAAAGTGCTTTATATCAACACTTTAAATGCCATGTTATATATATATATATATATATATATATATATATATATATATAGTATGTACGCTGCATCAATGATATACCACGAGATGTATAAATTTTTCATTAAAAGGAAACGAAGCTTGCTGAGTTTCCTTTAAATGAAAAATTTTTACAACGAGTGGTATATCATTGATACAGCGTACATACTGTACATATATTTTATTTATATCACATAAAAATACATATATTTGCCCTTTGAACGGAGTTCAGATTTACTACAGGCAGCCGTGTATTGACCTAGTGAATGAGCTCCTCACATCCCCTAGTGTGTCCGCAAAAAAATATAGTTCTCTGCCGTAGTGGCTATTTACTATCACCTCTGCATATTGATAAGTTGATTGTTTTCTTTTCTTGGTTTCTATTTTTCTCCACATTGATTAAATCAGTATAATACACACTTATGATTTAAACATGAAAGATGGTTGTTGTTGTTGTTGTTGTTGTTGTGGGGCTTAACGCCATTTTTCAGCACACGATAGGTTATACATGGCGGCCAGTATTAATGGTGGAGGAAGAAACCGGGAAATCCCCGGAAAGAACCGCCGACCCACGAGAAGCTACTGGCAAGCTTTCTCACATATCCACATTCGCCGAATCCTAGACTCGAACCCACGCAGACAGAGGTGAGATG